>CM052708.1:99406417-99481188 GCA_028551405.1 Uromys caudimaculatus
GGTGGGAGGAGGAATTCCCTCACAGAGGCGGGGAGGGGGAGGGGACACGGGGTTTCTAAAGAGAAGGGGAATCATCGGAAATGTAAATAAAATATCAAAAATAAATAAATAAAAACAAAAAACAAAAAAAAAAAAAAACAAAGTGTCTGTGGAACCAAAGGACAAGATATTGTAGTTGATCTATAAGAGATAATAAACACAAGAGATTTCTTCAGAAATGAGACCTGAATTCAGATTCAGGGAAGGCCTCTGGCCTTTTCTGGTTCACAGGCAACATTGATTTGCTATATTATTTTAAGTTAGTTTCTTAGTCAGTAGACCTTTTCCTTTAAAGGTAATCACAAAGCCACTGCCAACTCTGGCCAAAAACAGAATGAAGTCAATTATCACTTAACTTCTCTTCTAAAGACAGGAACCACATTTTCAGTGAACTACATTTGGGTAAGCTGAGCACAGTGGTACAGGTCTGAGATCCCAGTGCTTAGGAGGCTGAGGAAGAGAAAGGCTTCAAGGTCATTGGATTCTACATAATGAGATTCTGTCTCAAAAACAAAAACAAAACAAAACACAAACAACCCAGTGAGTGGAGATGAAGGGCACCAGAGGGAGCTTATCCCAAGTTCCACCTCCAGCACCACAAAAAGAAATAGAGATGGACAGATTTCCTATGAATCAATCAAACACATGATAATTCAAGCAAATACATATGAAGTTCATTACCAACAAGTTGCTTTTAAAAGGTTACAGATATAATGAAATAGTTTATTTTTAATAAAAAAGTAACACTATTAAAACAAATGACATCTCAGGAAAAAATAGATTTTTAAAACTCTAATTTCCTCCGAGTCAATCTGAAGTTGCCTGAGGCCACTGTACCCCGAGTCTCAAACCTGAGAGATTCAGACATTACATGATCTTAACTGACACACTCACAGTCTTTTAACACTATCCCTTAGGTCTGTGTACTACACATGACGCTCACATAAAGAGACAAGGAGATTCACTACATACCGAGGCCTCATCGAAACTTTTCCTTCCTGTACCAAGACAAGCCACCAACAACCCACATATCCATGCGACCATCTGCAAAAGGTTCATTTTCGCAGGAAAATAAGGCCAACAAAATCATAATTATTCTAAATAAATCCAACGGCATTCAATATAGGAAACACTATCATTTTTTTAAATCTGCCCTCTCACTTCCGATGCTTGAGACCATCAATTTAAAGCAAGGAAACTCCATGCTGGCCTGGTTCCAACACTGACCTCACGCCAAAACAAAAATAAAGGCCTTAAAATAGCCCAGCACCCACTATCCAATTATCACACTGGCCCGAGACCAGCACAGGCAGGAAGTTATTTTCCTTTCTTCCTCCATGTACCTGTGCATTAATCACTTTTGGGCAAATACTTTTATTTCCTCCAGAGAAACACTGATCAGAAAAATGGGGGGAATGCAGTCACAAGAAGAAATACATCCTTATTTAGCCACAACCTACAACCAAAGACATAACGTAAGACGTTGCTTTTGAAAATCAATTTCCAACAATTATCAAACGGCAAATATTGAAGCCAGACTTCTGGTCTATTACATTAAAGATACCATTTAAAGCCAAGACAATTATCTGTTCTTGTGAGAGGTAAGTCTATGCGTTGCCCTGTAATCCCAACACGTAATGAGGGCATGGCCCCACAGTGGGCAGCGCCTCTCCAACGTCACACGCACTACGTGCAGTTTCTGCGAACAGCCAATTACGACCCCGTTCTCCGATTCCTTGAGTCCAAGCCACCACGCTGTTTTCGCTCTTTAATCGAATGTACCTTCTACAAAATATACAAGTAAGTGAAACCAGAGTACTCACCTACAGTTGGGAGGGGGATCCAGCGTGATTTCTGCAAGCTCCTTCTGAATCCTTTAAAATGAAGACAAGGAAAATCATGTTCGAATGTCTTCACGATCAAGCTGCTTCCTCAGTACACTGCCAGTTAACAGTAGCGTCTCCCGCTCACACACTTCTAGTGAGAGACACTACTCCTGGAGGAGGTATGCACCGTCAGAAGGAGGCACTCCAGTTTTGAAGACGGCCCTACACACAGGATTACAGGAGGCCATCCACCTTATATGCCATAAAATCCTGCCATCATTCCATGTGGAAGCAACACTAGGGCTTCATCAGCCCTCAATATGAGCTGAGGATTTTGTTTTCTCCAAAAGAGAATATTGTTTTTCACAGTTCTAGCTCCTCTCAAGGAACAGAGCTCTGGAACAAATGGCAAACACCCCCACCCCACCCCACTGCACCCCACCCCACCCCACTGCACCCCACCCCAAAGCTCTAGGAGGCTCACAGCTAAACCTTATGTGCACACTTCCTGGCTTTTATTCTAGCCACACTTGGTAGTCATGCAATGGAAGATAAAGGCAGACTGGGAAAGACTCTCTCTTTGGTTTGGGCCAAAATCATTCAATCAATTTTTCCATTTTACATATTTTATGTGTCTTTTCTTTCTAGATAGACAAGTAGCTGGATTCATTGCAGGATTTTATAACTAAGGATCCAGATAATAAAAAATATTAATAGCACTAAGCAAAATGCTTAGTTTAATTACAAACAGCTGCCATGTTATTTAGAGGCCATGAGAATTTTAACACAAATTCTAACTTCTGGTTAGTCCTAGAGCACTCCCATACAGGACAAGCTGAACACAGCAAACTGAATCAAGTATCCTGGCTGACCCAACCAACTGGTTAAAACAAGTCAGTATCTCATTCCAGAGGTCCAGATGCCTGTAATAGCAGGCTGCACCTTTAAATCCTGACACTATTCATTCCGTCTGCTATAAATACCTCAATTCTGTGTGCATTCTACCTGAATACCACACGCAGTATTTTAATGCCATTGCGTGAGCCTGACATGAAGAAGGACGATATGTTTAAACCTGCCTATGTCCTCATGTTATTAATAGGGGGGTGGGAGCTGCTAGGGATGGAACCCAGGGACTCATGGATGCTAAGCACAGCACTACCAATGAGCTGTATCTCCAACCCATTCATGCAGTGTTCTACTCTGATCTGTAACCACACCTAACATCCCAAGTGCATACAGAGTACCTCTGGCACTCCTTCTGTGGGTACCCCGGGCACTATTAACTTAAGATTTGTAAAAGCAAATAAAGCACTCTCAAAAGCAGCTTTGTTAATAAGTGAGACTATTAACAGAGCCACATAAGAGAGTATATGAGTGACAGCTAACTTGAAGAAGACTGAAATAACAAACATCCACGCTCAAACTATTTCATTCTGTATCTTTGTTTATTTATGAACCTTTACTATATTCTTACACACACACACACACACACACACACACACACACACACACACACACACACGGTCAGAGGACAATCTGGAAGACCAGGTTTTCCTTCTACCCTGTGGGTTTCAAGGATCAAGCTAGGGTTGTAACATGATTCCCCCCACAGGACTGCCACTGACTTGCTAGGGAAGTGCTACCACCAACATAATGTTCCTGTCTCTGATCTGCGCCACGACAGAGATCAAAACTGACAAAGTAAACAAAACAAAACAAAACAAACAAACAAACCCTTCTATTTTAATTCTATTTTAGGACATTAGCTGTGTCCACAAGCAAAGACACTGCTCACACACTTCCAACATGAAAGTCACGAGCTCAGGCTAACCATGGCCAGCAGCGCACTCCCAGACTCACACCCTTCAGAGCAGTGGAGGAGGGAAATGCCGGAGAGTAAACTACAAAGGAAAAGGGCCTGAAGTGGGGAACAGGACAGGTTGCTAATCGGCAGGAACACTTGACCAGAATATCTACGCTTTGGGTTTGATCCCAGTGTTGGCATTTCATCTAGGCTCCGCCCCACCGTAACCTGGCAACAGCCAGGTGTGCCTGACTCACTATAAAAGGGGTTGCTTGCCCCCTCCTCTCTCTCTTGCTCCCTTCTCTTCTCCTCTTCCCCCCCCTTCTCTGTCCCTACTCCCTCCCTATCCTCCCGATGCCCTAAGTAAACTCTATTCTATACTATGCCGTCCTGTGGCTGGTCCCTCAGGGGAAGGGACACCTCGACATGCCCACAGAGGCTCCCCCTTCCCCCACACCATACTGTGCCTCCACCAAACATATTCCTTCTTCTTTATTTTTTTATAAAACACAACACCCAGTACCACCAAAAATAAAAATCGATGAATAAAAGATTTAAGGACAGAAAAAATAAATAAATAAATAAAAATCCCCCCAAAAAAACTGGTAAGAAAATCATCAATGAAGTGTGAAGGAGACTCAAGTGCAATCATTTTTTAATCAAATAACTTCTTCTGTGATCTACTTGTCTAAATGATCTGACTGGAGCCGCACGTGCTGCTCTGTTCAGCTTGGCACTGACCATCCACAACTGTGAACTGGTTGTCAATACACAGAGATAGGTTGTAGCTGGACTATGTAAGCATCACAGATGCTGGCCCATGAAGATGTAAAATTAATTACAGCTAATACATCTGAGCCAGGAGGCTGGGCAGATGGCTCTGCTGCTAGAGCACTCACTTCTGCAGAGACTTTGGTTCCTAGCACCCAACACCCAACGAGGTGGTTCACAAGCATCTGTTGCTCCAGTTTCCAAGGCTCTGATACCCTATTCTGACCTCCCCATGGTAAGCAAAACTTAAACTCATAAAATAAAAATCAATAAATCTTAAAATGAACAAAACAAAAAACCAGCTACAGGTCAATGTGGGATAGCATGAAATAAATCACACAGTGAAAGTATTAATATCTCCATTTTTCAAAGTGGGAATCAATAAATACTACAGGAGTGTGAAGGAAATGAAAGTTTAAATGTCTTCTTTAGAGTATAAAGACAGCCAATAAATTTTTTTCAATTAAAAGGGGAAGGTAAACTAATCCTAATATTTTAGAGCAAGGTGTCAAATATTTTACTTGCTAATTAAATAAAAATAAGTATGTTTAGAGTCACATAGAAAAACAACAGAAAAGTTAAAACCAGAGATATCTCCAAGGTTTCTTCAAAAACTGTCAGGACTAAGATTCAGGAGATAGCTCAGAGGTTAAGAACACTAGCTGCTCTTCAGAGGACCCCTAATTTGATTCTCAGCAACCACATGATAGTTCACAACTGTCTGTAACTCCAACCCAGGGGATCTGATGGCCTTTTGGGGCCCCCCTGTAGCACTAGCCATGCTTGTAGTATACTGACACACACGCAGGCAAATTACTCATACACACAAAACAAAAACAAATATTAAAAGAAATTAAAACTGTTGGGACTATCTGGGAGAGAGGGATGGCCAAAAAAAGTATTTAAATTATGTATATCTGTATAAGTCCATGCGCATGTGTACAGGGCCTATGGAGAGGGTGGTGTCCAGTCCCTTCCAGCTGGAGTTACAGTCAGGTGTAAGCTGTTTCATGTGCATACTGAGAACTGAACTCGGATCTTTTCAGAAGCGGCTTAAGCTCTTCATCTCTGCGCCATCTCTCCAGGAAAAGGAAACATTCAAAGAGTCCCTAACCGACCAAAGATGCTTGTATCTCAGAGGACAGCTATGCAGCCAGCTGACCCTGAGCTCACACTCCAAAGTACTAGAGGTTTGTACCAGCTGGAAACTGCTTTTAATCTAAAAGAACTTTATTGGGATTTTCAAATACCCAAACTGGAAATGCCAAAAAAAAGTATTTAATAAGTCATAATTCCCTGTCATAGAATTCCCCCAAAGAACCCACACTTCTCTCCCAGCCACCATGGTTCCAAATTACTCATTTCAAAAAGTAATTTCCTGATAAATTCGACAACTCTAAGCAATAAGCCAATATATTGCAATATATTTTGAACTACTCTTACCTAAGCATGGCTGTTTCTCTAGACAGAAAGGATTATACCAAGAATTGCTATTTAAATAATTGCAAGGTATCCTGCTGAATTAAATAACAGCAATCCAATTCTAAAATTCCCCGAAAGTTATAATCGTGGTATGTATTACATTTCTGTCTTGAATAAGGAAGACAGCTAGTACTGTCCCTAGGGTGAAGAAAAAAATGAAAAAGTATCAATACTTCACCCTTAAAGTGTACCTGTCACATGATGATCTTAGGCCACTAAGAGTAAATTAAGCCCCTCCCAGGCTGCAGCACTTGGGAGAGTGGGCCCCATGCCTCTACTGGGCAGCAGGGTGGAGCTGGCTCTGGAGGTGTGGGTGCAGGTGAGCCAGCCCAGAGTGCATGAGAGCTGGAGAGTTACCCCTGCCTCCTGCCAATGGTGGAACTGCATGGCCTAGCCAGAGCAATGCTGGACAGCTCACCCTGGTGGTGTGGATAAGGGAGGGCTGGTACACTGACCAGCTCAGCCGCCATCCAGACCCAAATCTAGAGCTCTGAGTTGGCCCACCCCAAAATCTTTATCATCTGAGAATGGTTGGGATGCAGGAAAGGGCTAATCCTGCTGATCAAACACTGCAAGATCTCCATGACACAGGGCAACAAGATAACCAGAGGAGTCCTGGTGAGGATCCAGTATTGATGATGTCCTAGCAGCCAGAAACCTCAAACCAGAGACCAATGACTCACGGCAATGAATATTTGCAAGTATGTGGACAGAGGGCTATGGGACACACTGTGACATACTACAGCTTCCATGATGAGATGTGTTTCTATGCTCTGTTTTTTGGAGTGAGTGTGTGTGTGAGAGAGAGAGAGAGAGAGAGAGAGAGAGAGAGAGAGTGTGTGTGTGTGTGTGTGTGTGTGTGTGTGTGTTTTATTTTGGGGAGCGGTTGCAAAGGCAAAGGTCAGATATGAGGGAACAGGGAGATAAACACAACAGGGATGTACGATGGGAAACTAACAAAGAATCAATAAAACATTTAAAATAAATAAATACACTCCCCAAAGAGTGAACTAAACAAATTACACAGAACTCTCGTTACCGCTTTATCTGTCCTCATTTACAGGATAAGACCGGCTACTACACACAAGCAAGAAGAAAGAATGAGGCACTTCTATTCTAAGGCAAATTAAAAGATGACTGTTTAGCAGACAATTGTTTTAGCTATAGACATCAAGACAACTGACTGTATTTCCAGTTCCCATCATCCAATATGCTATCACCCCCGATTCAGTGAAACACAGTAGATGCACATACTTCCCTAGAGAGTCGGAAGCAATGTTCACCTGTTTGCCTGTTTACCTGACTTAACATAGAGCTGTGCTGCAGGAGTGCACGATCCAAGCACAGCCTGTGAGACTACTGGGGCTTTAAAAGGGAGGGCGTATGCAAAGGGGGTGCTTTTCAGTCATTCGGACATAGTTCATTCAGACTCAACAGGATGGGAGATATATGAACACACTTCAGGAACATGAGGCAGTGCACATGTACAACACACACAAATCTTGAGTTAAAGAAAGTTCATTCCCTCACTCAGGTCTCAGCACAGCAAGAACACACATGGGCATGAAGTAGTGGGAACTAGAACTTTAGCTGCTAAGACCTTTCTTTACACCTGCACTTCCCCTCCCTCCCTGCCTCCCCCTCTCTCTCTCCTTCTTCCCTCCCTCCCTCCCTCTCTCCCTTCCTTCCTTTCTCCCTCCCTCCCTCCCTCCCTTCCTTCCTTCCCTGTCATCTTCCTCCTCCTAATGTTTTAGACAAACGCTCACTGTGTAGCCCTAGCTGGCTTTGAACTCACAGACATCCATCTACCTGCCTCCCAGTGATGAACCTTACTTTAATTTCTGTGCATGTCCATGTATATGTATGCTGTGTTGAAGAGGCCAGTGGAAGATGTCAGATGCCCTGAAGCTGGAGCTACAGGTGGTTGTGAGCAGCCTGGTGTGGGTGCTGGGACTCTCTTACTGCTGAGCGATCTTTCCAGATCCCTCATCTAGACTTTCTCTATCCTCACAGACTGTATGCCTTAAGACACATCAGCACTCCTAACCAACCAAACATTTCCTTCCCAGAAATTCTCAAGAAAGCATCACATTAATTTTATTGCATATTTTAATGACAAAATAGTCTCTAGAAAAAAACACCTTCCATTGCACATAAACCTGGAATTTAATTCTGAATGCTGATACGTATCACACACCTGTGAATTTAAGAGACCACTGATTTAAGACACATCATCAATTAAGTGTGTGCATCAACTGTAAAATGCTTGCAGTCTCCAAAACATTGAAAAGCTTTTAAATATACGCTTCAAGAAAAAAACAAAAAACAAAACCACAGTCATTACAAGCAAACTTCGATGAGCCCATCAAAGAATGGAAGACCACATTGGAACTACTGAAATCCACCTTTCAGCCTAACAAAACCATGAAGTTGAAAACCAAATACTCCTCCTAGATTGGCACTTCACCGAAATCCCAGTAACATTACAATATCAACTCTGAGAAAAACTAATCTGAAATAAATCTGATTTAAAATTCATTATTTATCGAAATATCGATGTGAAGGAGGCAGAGTTGATTCAATGAGGGCCTCAAAATAGATGTTTTATGGAGCTGACTAGTAATTTAATCAAAACGACACATTTGTTACTTTAGACATCACATAACTGTCCAAGTACATATCTGCAAATATCACAGAGCAGTGTAGGCACGTTAAGAGAAGCAACTGCCACAGGGACACTCCAGGCTTTAAGATAAAACTGTCTTCAAAGGGAAATGCATCACAGACGTCCCTTCCCTCTTGACTCTAAAAAAGACAAAAGTTCAGGCTACTGTTTCAATGCTTAACCGTTTTGCAATACCTCAAAAATGAGATATTTTAAGGAAACATTTCTAAAACACATTAATTCTACAATTATAGTAGATTTATTACAGTAATTATTAATCCAACAATCCTAGCATTACAATTCACTTCGTAATTGAGCCCCTAAGTGAAAAGCACTTTACCTTAGTTACTACAAAATGGATTAATTACTACACCAAGTAGCCCTAGTGACAACACTAAGTTTCCCAGGTTAACAGCAGCTTCACGGTGTCAACAGTTGCACCAAATGGAACTGAAGGATAGCCTCACGGCAGTAAGTAGCATAAAGTCTGTTAGCACCCACTTTCTAGAGCTTACTATAAGCAAAATACAACATTCCAAATTCATCACAGCAAAAGAGAAAACTGAGTCAACTGGGCATGTAATCCTAGCACTTGAGACACTGGTGTCGGAGGATCGCAGGTTCAAAGCCAGCCTGGGCTGTATACTAAGTTTCTAGCCAGCCTTGGCTACACAGTCTGAGTCTATCTCAAGCTCATCCCCAGCACTGAAACAAGAGGAAAGTACAACTGGAAACAATAAGCCCTGTGTAAGCCAGAGAGCTGTGAAGTATTAGTACCAAGCACAGCTTGTCTGCTGAGCAGAGCCTTTTACTGCTGCTGCTTATCTCAGAGAATCAGAATGATGGTGCTTAGAAAGACTTTTCATCTAAAGATGGATTCTTCATTTCTCTTAAACACAAATTGAAATTTTATTATGAAACTCCACTACCCAAGACAAGCAAGCCTTGTTCCTGCAGCAAGCTCAGTGCTGTAGGGCAAGAAGAAATGAGTGAGCTGGCTGCCCTGGGCAATGGGCAGGGCTGCTCTGTGGGAATGAAGGGGGGTCCTCTTTTTCTCCCACAATTTTCCCACATTCTTGGAACCTTGACAACAAACCTTACTTTTTGATTTAAGCCACTTAGCAAACAAGCAGCATTTTTACACACAAAACCCATAGTAAATGTGTTCACATCCTGCCACCTGTAAATCGTCAGGGAACCTATAGAGACACACAGTGATCGCAGGCAAAATGGAATGATTTTGCTAATGAAGGGACTACTTTCTCTGGGAAGCAGTTAAAAGATGCCTTTTATTGTAGTGGCATTTGTAGTACTTCCTACTGGGTGTCAAGCTGGTGCTACCCTGGACTAGGCACAGTTAACCTCTCTAAAGTCAGTTTTCCCCCTATTTGGAGATAGTCTTCCTCCCATAGTTTATTCATGAAATCACTAGGGTGTGCTTTCTAAAACATTGTGGTAAAATGGATTAAAAGATGAACCATGAACTTGAAAGGTCCATGCTAAACAGTACACCTTCCTTCAAAGGCAGAATTTGTCTTGCCTTTTTTGGGGGGTGGGGGGGGGGTTAGGGATGCTCCCAGATAGATAAAAGAGAAATCTCTAGTGATTATCGATCGCAGAAGAGTCAAGGACAGTCCAACAGGACTGCTCCCCATAGACCTGTCTAGCCCTCTCTTCTCTCTCCCCTTAACTGAATGCCTGAAGCAGTCCTGAAGCAGTAGCCCAGGTCTGGATGTAAGTTTCAAGATGAAACTGCATAAGATCTAGATTTGAACAGTCTTACCCGTCCACCTCCCTAAATGTTAGATTTCTGCACTCCTGACCTTTCTTGTACACCCTGCCGCAGCCCCACTTGGCAGGAGCATGCCACTCTATGCCGTGCCATAGGAGGAGATCACTGTGCCAAGTCTCCTTGGACATGGGGTATAACAGCAAAAAGAAACAGAAGCATTTTTCTTGCCCTGTCATGCTCCAGTCTAAACTGGTGAATAGCTGGAGCTCTCCGACTTTATGTAATTCCCTCAAGGTAAGAAGAGATCCTGGCAAGGAAAAAGTGAATATTCAGGAGGTGTGCACAGGGACAGGCTGCATGCATCCAGGACAGCTAAGACTGTGGTCCGAAACATTTGTAGCGCATACTGTCAAAGGGCTGGACTCCCTGCATGTAGCTGGTTTGAATGGCTTGCTGACCAGTCACCATAACTCTCACCAGAGGCCTGCAAAGGTTCATCCCAGGCAGGGGGATAGGACTAAGTTGGAAGGACACACAGTTTCTGGTTTTATAGGAAAGGAGTTCCCTAATTCATATCACCCAATGGCTCATAAGGCTGCCATCCAACTTCAGAGAGTCCCCTGTACCTGAAGTTACATGTAGTGAAAAGAATGTTAAATTAACACCTACATACAGCTGCCTATTTGCTATTTTGCATATAGCCACACTTCCTATTTGCTATTTTTATTTTTAAAAAGGTATTAAAGGTACAAAATCACAAGCAAATTTGAACCCACTGAATGTAATCTGCCTTTCAAATTATCTTCCAAGCACCAGGCTATAATGTAACATCATCAGTACAGATTCCCTCTAAGCCCATCAACCTGCCAATCCCTGTAAGAGGTTAAAGTAGTGATAGAGCATCGCCCGAGCACCTCCTTCCAGATCTATCTATCCTCTAGGGAAAGAGGAAACCTGCGTCAAGAGCAACCCTCCCCATCTAAGGTAATGAAATCAAGATACATTAATACTAGCATTTCTGACTTTACCAATGGGGAGATTAGATACTAACTTATCACTTAATAATTACTTCAACACTTTGTGTGTGTGTGTGTTCGTGTGCATGCATGTGTTAGCCACAGTAGTTATCTCCCCATCACTCTCTGTTCATCTTGGTTGGTTTTCGTTCTTGCTGAGACAAGATCCCTTCACTAAACCTGGAGCTCACTGACTGGACACGATTTGATTGCCAGTGAGCTATAATGATTCACCTGTGTCCAGCACACACACCCACACACACACACACACACACACACACACACACACACACACACCCCTCTGGTCAGAGCGCTGGGATTACAGATGTACATGCCATTCCCAGTTTTTATATGGGTGATACTAATCCAAACTCAGCAACAAGCGCTTTTTTATTGAGCCATCACCCCCCACTCCCCAGCCCTAGTCAAGAGATTCTCAATGACAATTCTGTGTCACTGAGCACATATTCACCATCAAATAACCATAAATGAAATTATACTTTTATAATTCCCTGCCCATGTTTTCCTATCAAGACATAAATATATCAGTACACTACAAGTGCCAATTTTATAATATGCCATGACTTTAAAAAGGTTTTAACAATTAAAAAACACAGTTTTAAAAGGCCACATCATATAAAAGGGGAGAAAATCTATAAACCCTATGACCTTCAATCCAAACATCTGAGTACAAGGGAAGCCTTGCAAATGAAGCGCCAGCCGCGCGGCTACCTTTTGGCACTGGTTGACAGCTTTGCCGCTGCCTTGCTGGATATCTTCCCCTCCTTTTTCTTGGGCTGAACTTGCTCTCGTTCAGGTTCCTGCTGAATGCTCTCCCGCTGATCTCCATCAGAACTTCCTCCGCTAGTGCTTGGACTGTCATCAACTCTCTGCGCCTCGGTGGACATCTTAGATCCTGGATTAAAGAATGGCATGTCATTTATCCTGCTGTGGGAGGGACGACAGCAAGGGACATCCAGAAGGGAGAGAAAAGGAGCCTATGAGACGAAAGAACTGTAACTAGGTACAAAAATGAGAATTTCCCATTTACAGAACAAATAACTCTGGGGCTTGCCAAGACCTCTCTTCTCTGCATTCATGGAAAATTTAGACACAAATGTTGGTAGCAATTTTATTCACAAGGCAAAAAGTAAAAACAATTCAAATGTTCTCTAACTGATGGGTAAAGCGTGGTACATCCACATGACAACATACCTCAGCCACAAGAACAAATAAAGTCTGGCATCTGCACGCTTCTGCACAAAGACCTTGAATCTTTATGCGAAGTTAGAGAAGCCAGCCAGAAGAACCAGACTGTACAAGCTCATTTGTAAGGAATGTCCAGACAGGTACATCCGTGGGAATGTAGAGACATAGTACAGGAAGTGTTTTCTAATGGGCAGAAAGTTTCCACTGAGTGATAATAATATCCTTAAATTAACTAGTGCTTATAGTAGAGAAGCTTCAGAGTTGTTCTGCTTTGCTTTGTAGTGCTAAGGACTAAACTCCGGGTCTTGGCATGATAGGCAAGTGCTCTACCATTGAGCTACCTGCAACCCCTAGGCTAAGTTGTACACTTTAAGATGGTGGACTTGGGGCAGAAGGTACAAAGTGTCCTGACAAGTCGACAAGGCACAGGGCTAAGAGACAGGGCACTGCCACACTAACATCTAATCAATACATCCTCAGAGCTGAGCCAAGCTTAACATCCTCTAGGCTGGGAAATTGTTTTAAGTAACCTTTGTGATAACAGAACAGAGGCCATGTGATCCTAAATAAGAACTGAAGCTTAGGAGGGTGTGGGCACTGACCCAGCTCCACTAGGCAACCATGTTGCACAAGAGATAGAGACTGTACGGAGAGAGTGAAGGATTCCTTTTTTCATATAGCTACAGCTCAGACACGCCTTTGAAAAATGAGACTGCCTGTGACTAGAGCCACCACCACCACCACCACCACCACCACTACCACCAGCAGCAGCAGCAGCAGCACTACCACCATCATCAAGAGCAAAACACACATACATGGGGGAGGGAAGAGAAAGAGAGAAAGGGTTTTATCCAAAGTCTTCTTGAAAAGGACCATTTTTGGTTACTCTTAAATGAGGACTTTGAAATAAAACTGTGATTGACATGGTCAAGAGGAAACTTCAGTGCACACAGAAACAGATACTTTACTTCAAACACAATTTATTATTATCATTACCTAGTTCAAAGGCATGACCCAGTAACTCTGATCAGCATTCATCATCAACGATTCAACTTAGAGTTTGTTCAAAACCATGGTAGCTTTTCTCAGTGCAGGCCTTTAACAGACTGAAAGTTTTATACGACAAACTTGTGAGACAAATACGCACAGCAAAGGGTTGGGAAAATCAGGAAGCACATTGATGAAGCATCAAAAGACACTACATGTGACATTACCACCTCATCCCTAGTCCCTGTGTTCACAACAGACAGTAGGTCTGTCCAAACAGCTCTCAAACACTCACAGGACACGGGCACTGCTCGCCTGTAAGTGGAGAGCATCACTCTCCGTGGCTAAGACACGTCTTATGAGCAATAAAGTCACTTAATAGAACACTAAAATTTTATGTCAGTATGTTTCATGTCTAGCTCTTAAAGTCTGAGTGTATTTCTTGGGACTTCTTATTTGACTTTAATGGTCTTATTATTGGATTTAATATTTGTATTCTTTCTTGGCTTGCTTCTTTGGGTTAAAATATACCTAAAGTTAAAAACCTTGTAAGTATGTATGCTATAGCATGCTAGATAAGCAGGTTTATAAGCAGGGAAACAGAAAGAAGCATTCTTAGAATTAGATGCTCTCAGGGCAGGACACTGTGGACAAACTTTTAAGAGATGTGATCAGTGAGAAATTGTTCTATGTATCCTAAACCTGAGGCAATCCATCACATGGCAAACACAAGAACTGCAGAAAAGTAGTTACCTTACACTGTAGCTACAACTGTTGTGTGCTGAGTCAATTGTGAAGAGTATACTTGTTTCAATATTCTTTATGCACATAACTAATAATGTGTAAACTATACAATTACTGAATAGACTACTAAATAATGTAATGAGCCATAATCTGAAACTGAAATGTCCTCAACTATTGCAGGATATCAGAAGGTTAAACTACTAAAACTCCTCCTGAAGGTCTGGGCTCAGTCCTAGAGCACTTTGCCAAGCAGACATGTGAGGGCCTGGGTTCAACCAGAGCCCTCCCCAGAAAGCATTTACATGCCTAAACAGAGGCATAATTTCTACAGTTTTACAGTTTAGAAAAATTGTTTCTACTTTTGATCTAAGATACCTTATGTGAGCCAAAGCTTTACCTACAAATGACAAATCCTCCTGAGGACACTGATAAGCACTATAAAACCATTCAGAAACAAAGGATCTGTATCTCCTTTTCAAATGTCAAGAGTTAAGAGACTTTCTGCTGATTGTTTTCTGAATCCTTGATTACAGAAAAAAGAGGACAATGTGATTGTTTACTCTGGCACAATTAATTCTTATGAGAGGAAATCCTCTATAGATCATTCAAATGGAACTATGTATAAAATTTGACTTGTCTCTCTAAAGTATAAATAAGTCCCTGAATTAAAACTTCTACATATTATCTTTACTGGCATTTTAAAATTATTTTCTAAAGAACTAATTCCCTAACCTAGAAGGAAGCTAAACTCCAGGGATCTAAACACAAATACATTCTCCAAGGACAGTTTCAAAGATATTAAGACACCTCAAGTGGTATTTTTACTTCAGATTCAAAGTAAACCTTAGCTCCTAACTAAACATAAACACATTACATTTAAGAATTTAAACACTCATTTTCTAAGCTTTACTGACTATGTGTTCTGTGACGTCATCAGGTTCTGGAAATTCCCAGCACATAGTGAGTGAAAGTAGCCTGTTTCAGAAAAACTAAAGGATCTGGCTACAAACCCCACCGATGAAACCAACACTACTCAAATCTACATTGCTATTCAAATAATCAAATGTCATGATTTTAAAAAACTCAGAAAAGCAAGTATTCATTTGTGCTGTTACGACAGAAAGACATGAACTTGTCATTGGCGTCCCAGTTTTTTTATTTGGGATTTCTGAACTTTTCCAAAACGTGAAATATTTTCTATTATATGCCGAACATGTAGCGCTATCCAGTTTTCCAAGTGACTGAAATGATATTTATTCGGAAAATAAAAGTGGAGCACCTGACTGGGGAAGTGCCGTGCCCTAGGGGAAAGAGCTCAAGGTATGACATATGAAAACACTCCATCTTCATCATCGCCCACAAACGAAACTGCAAAGCGCCCAGGAGCATCCTGACTGCCTGAGTAAAGACAAATATTTAGATTCCCAAGATTCAGACTTGATGATTGCATTTCTAGAGCATGCTTTGCAAAATCCAAGAATTTAAAACTAAGATGAGCTTTTAAAAATCTTTCTGAACAGTAAGGTAATCAGAGGTAAGTCCTAACACATTCTTTTGTAGTTTAAAATGGAAATACTCGAGGAGAACCTCAAAATTACACAATACAGGGTTGGAGGATAAGAGTCTAGCAAACCAATAAATGGGTCCATGAGCTGCCACCAAGCCCAGGGTGATGATGTCTCTCTAATGCGGCCTTAATTTCCTTTAGGGAAGATGGATGGGGCATTTCTGGTTAGTCGTGGGAAAAGAGACACAAGCCAGGCTTTATGTTCAATAGAACTGGAAAAGGGCAAATGGATCAAAACATTAGGAGCGAAGAGGGGGTGGGGATGGGGGGACAGGGGCAAACCAGTTTCCAATCAGGCCAGTGGGGGCTGCAGAGCAGCCATAGGAAACCTGCTTCAGAGCTAAACTGTGCCAAGCACCAGGCATTACAAAAGACCAGTGTGACGCCCCCCACCCCGGGGCATCAGTACACACCCAGCCAGTACTCCCGGGCGGACCCTCGCCCGCTCGGACACCTCGTGTTGCAATTATGCAATTAGGGAAGAGCTCGGGACAGCCGTGCACTTTGCACCGCGACATCCATCCTGGACTTTGTGGAGACTTAGTTCCTGGCTGCGGTGGGCGCGAGAGGGGAAGGGAGAGGTCCTCGAGGGCGAAGGAGGGCCACACTCTGCGGGAGGGGGGAGGGGCGCGCGGGCCCCAGCGGGCACGCGCAGGGCCGGGGAGGCCTGCGGGGCCGCGGGCGCGCGCCCGAGCCGAGGCCGCGGCGGGGGCGGGGATCTCGCCGGGTTGCCCCTCGCCGCGTGGGGTCCCCGCGTGCCCCACGCCGCGGCTCCGGCCGCGGCCACGCCCGCCCGCCCGCGCCTACTCACCTCGCGGCGCCGCCCGCGCTCCAGCCGCGGCTCGGACGCCGAGTCCCGGAGTGAAGCCGCCGCCTCCGCTAGCCGCAGCCGCCGCCGCCGCCGCCGCCCGCCGTCCGCGCGCGCCCCCTCCCAAGCGCGCGCTCGCCCTGCCCGCCCCAGAGCCCGCGACAGCGCGAGCCCCACGTCGGCCTCGCGGTGCCGCGCCCGCGAGCCCGCGACGTGCTTTAGCCCCGCCCCCGCCGGCGCGTGCCCGCGCGGGGACCAGTAAGGTGCGCGCGCAAAAGTAAAGTGACAGCTGAGTCCTGGGCCGGGCCGACCGGAGCAACTGCGGGTTAGGGTGAAGGGAAAGGGAGGAGGGAAATCGAGGCTCGACGGCGGCGGGAAGGAAGGGACGCGAGGACCTTGACAAGCGCGCGCGTTAAAGGGACACGCGGTCTAAGGGGTGGGGGTGCTCTTCAGGAGGGTGCAGTGCGGCTGACTGGGATGACAGGGAGACACCCACCACCACCACCACCATGCACCCACCAGCTCGTGCTCGCGCAGGACCCACCTGCACCGCGGTTGGAAAACTTCGCGTGGGCCCGAGTGGAGCCTCGCTTTACCCCATAACTGCGCAGGAAAGGTCCTGCTGTGCCTAGTCCTGTCCAGGAATGCTGGCTGCCACCCTGGGAAGCTGGGGAGGGCAGGCAGGACGAAGGGTGCAGCACTATCAGAGGGAGTGGGAGGCTGCCACTGTGTCTGAACGACCAGTGTAAGACAGTAGCTGTGCTGTGGGTGGCCCGAGGAATATCAGGTTTCCCTATCATTGTAGCCGAAAATAGCCACTTAAAAACAAAAAACTGTACATGCGTTGTTAACTCAGCGCCCACGAACTCACCTCACCACCACCATCACCACCTTAACACACACACACACACACACACACACACACACACACACACACACACACACACACACACCTCCAGCCTATCATAAATAGCTGAGATCTAGGACTACTCTTAACTTCTGTGAGGATTCTTAGGAGCATTTGAGCCTGTGCTGTAGTAGTCTTGTCCAGCAGAGAGGGCTGAGGACAGACCTCCATTCCCAGTATGGTACACTTGAACAATGCTAGTCAGTACATAGGAAACCTTGGAGAACCCATCCTACCAGGTGCCGTGGGCCACCACGGGAATGTGAAGCTCCCAGTCAATCAAGCAGCCTAATGAACTAGTGCAAAAAGATCCCGGAGACTAAAGCAATGCAAGACCTATAACCTGTATCTGGGACAGTAAATGCTTCCACAAGATGCATTCTTCAAGAACTGGCTTTTAACTAATTACATCACCGAAAACTGTGCAAAGCAGCTAGTGATGTCTAGCCTGGAACTCACTACTGAGAAATAAATAAATAAATAAATAAATAAATAAATAAATAAATAAATAAATAAATAAATAAATAACAGCACCTTTGTCCTTAGGAATGTCAGCTCAAGAATGTATGGAAGGGAGGGTTAGAAATGGATGAAACCTGGTTTTCTGGTCTGTGCGGCCACTTACGCTGTCTCACGGTGTATTAGGAGATGTAGTAGAGTGTATTAGTAGAAATGCATCATACTGAGAATATGATCAATCACAGCATTTGGTAGACAGTCTTAAGTGTGTGTATACTTCATCTTCCCTCATGAAATCTTTGCATATTCTCATTTCCCTGATTATGTTTCAAGAATACAGAAACAGCAAAGCCTTGGCTGTGTTTTGAAACTCTTTAAAAAAAATTTTTATTTTGCTGCTGGAATTTGACCTAGGGCTTGAAGGGCTAAGCAGGCCTGGAAGTTCTGTCACTGAACTCTGTTCCTGCCTCTGGTAGCCTATGCTTTTGTGTGTGTGCGATGAATGTTTCATGAGAAAGCACCCTTCTGCCCCAGCCCCTGTCATGTTGTTTTGTAGTTCTGTCACTGGCAGTGGGGCGTGGGGATGCAGTGATGTCCACTTCCACCCAGGGGTGGAATTGAAGAACTTCCCTGCCGTGTTGTTGCAGCTGTGCTTCAGCAGCATTTTGTCACTCTGCAGATGTTTTAGCTGATACTTTACAAAATTCAAAACAGGACTATCAGTCCGACTCACCCTGTCATTCATTCTAGGAGTGTTAAGCACCGCGGGCCAGGCTCTTGTTTATTGAGTCTAGGTAGTAGGAATATAACTATGAATGAAGAGGAAAGCTGGTCCCCAAGACTGAGTCTTGGGAGCCTAAGGAAGATGATGAGGCTGCAGAAAGCTTTCAGGAGCCAGAAGACATGGAGGGCTGCCTCAGACCATTGTGTGGACATGGTGCAGATGTTGCACCTATAGACTCGCAAGTGTGGCTGCCTGCATAGAACCATGCCGATCGAAATGCGAGTGTAGATGGGGTGAGGGGACTCACACGCCCCACTTCCAGGTGAAAGCTACAGGAATTAAAGGCCTTCTGAGGGAGGGTTGGCTTTCTTCAGGGGCAAGAAAGTTTGTCCAACCCCGAGTGGTCAGTTCTACATCCATACACATACATGAGCAAGTGTACCTGCATTCCGTAGTGTGCCTGTGTGCATGTGAGTTACAGAAAGGGAGGACATAAATTTGGAATTTGAGACAGGGATATGGGTAGAGACAGAGGAGGATTTACAGAGAGGCAGGAAGTAGGATGGGATGAAAATGCATTGAACGTCTCAAAACAAAGTCCCCAAGAAATGTCTGCTGAAATGTCTACGCCTTCCCTTCCTTCCTTCCTGCTAATTCCCTGGGTGGGGTGACTGTGGACTGTGGAGGCCGTGGAAGCACCCTTAGTGTTCTTTCCATTCTCCATACTCCACACAGAGAGAGACAGAGAGAGACAGAGACAGAGACAGAAACAGAGAGATGGAGAAGTGTGAGTTTTTAAAACGGAATGACAGGACAGGCTTTGATCTCAATACTCAGAAGACAAGGGCAGGAAGACCAAACTGAGGGATTCTCTGGGGAAAAACAAAAACAAAACATTAAAACATAGGTTACGTTATGTCTCTCCTCCTCTCAAAATGCCAGTGGCTTTGCCTCCTGCAGCAAGAGCAGTGTTCTTATAGCTCCCTTCTCCTCCTCCTCCTCCTCCTGCTCCTCCTCCTCCTCCTCTTCCTCCTCCTCTTGCTCCTCCTCTTGCTCCTCCTCCTGCTCCTCTTGCTCCTCCTCCTGCTCCTCTTGCTTCTCCTCCTCCTCTTCCTCCTCCTCCTCCTCTTCCTCCTCCTCCTCTTCCTTCTCCTCCTCCTGCTCCTCTTGCTCCTCCTCTTGCTCTTCTTGCTCCTCCTCCTCCTCCTCTTGCTCCTCCTCCTTTTCCTCCTCCTGCTCCTCTTGCTCCTCCTCCTGCTCCTGCTCCTCCTCCTGCTCCTCTTGCTCCTCCTCCTCTTCCTCCTCCTCCTCTTCCTCCTCCTCCTGCTTCTCTTGCTCCTCCTCCTGCTCCTCTTGCTCCTCCTCATGCTCCTCTTGCTCCTCCTCCTGCTCCTCTTGCTCCTCCTCTTGCTCCTCTTGCTCCTCCTCCTCCTCCTCTTCTGCCTGTTGCCCCCATAAGCCTTGCAGACTTGGTCCTAGAACTTTCTCCCTCCTGCAGAACTTTCTTTTCTTCTGTGCTTTAGTTTGCCCATCATGATCATGTGGCATGATTTTACTCATTTTAGTCTCCTAATCTTTCCCCCCTTACTCTCACCTGTAAGTAAGCACCTTCGAAAAAAGATTTTGTTGGCTGGGCTCACTGCTGTATACATTCAGTCAAGTGAGGGAATTTGACAGCTTTCCATTGTTGTAATACCTTCTATAGTAATAAATAGTGCTTACGGTATTTTTAATTTGTGCAAGACAAAGTTCTAAGCACTTTGCCTGCACCAGGTCACAACCTGCGTGGCTTGGTCTCATTTGACCAGCCCTATTGTCTAGATGACAATTAGAGATGCTGAGATGCCGATTATCCAGTGACTTGCCCACTGGATTGGATTTGAAAACAGCAGTTTGGTTTGGTTCTGTGTCCGTGAACTTCAGGATACCTTACAATGAATCCATGTTACATGTTCATGGCTCTTCCCAGTTCCTGGAGCCTCAGGCTTACTCTCCAAGACAAACAGCTCACTGACTTTATGTTTCCAGTTCCATTACATTCTTCAGTGGTTGTTGAGGTTTGATATGTTACTATGCTGAGTGCAGGCTCCTAAGGCCTGATTGCCCCAAAGAGAAGACAGTCCATATGTAGACCCAAGTGATGCTATGTTATCTTGTCCTCAAGTTACTTCTGATTGGTGAATAACGATGCCTACAGCCTGTAGCTGGGCAGAATTAAGATAAACAAGGCTTGGTGTTCTCAAGCGTAGGGTCAGAGGAGACTACTAGAGGAGAGAGAAGAAAATGAAGAGAGGAGAAAGACATTGTGGGTTAGAAGTCAAGAAAGCATGGCCATGAGGGCTGGCCAATTTGAATTAAGAGCAGCTCAAATAAATCATAGTAAGTAATAGCTGGGAGTTATTGATAGGAAACAGATTTTAATAATATCATAGAGTGTAGATATCTGCCCAGTCTTAGAGCTAATAAAGGCCTATTATAATTATAAAGGTGTGTATGTCTTTTATCCAAGAACTGAATGGTCAAAGGTTAGGTAGAAGCTCTGGATTGGAATTAAAAATATTTAACAAGTAGTCATGAACTTACTCTTCTTTGCTACATTCCTTGTCTCTGAGCTTTAATATGGATTCACTTCCCAGCAGAATTGGCAACTGGGAATGTTTTGAAGGGCCCCTCTAAATTTAACACAGAAAAGCTCAGGAGAAGGTGGACTCACTATTTTTCATTTTGGATGAATGACAGGAATGTTTCTCTGGGAGTACCAAGACTAGATTTCAGCAGAAGGCATCACAGTATGGCTCCTTGACTGGTGAAACTCCTTTCTTATTAGGTACCTAGTGAGAAGGGGTGATGAAATACTACGTTCTCCTTGGGGGAATCCATCGTGTTAGCTTGGATTTACTAGTGATTAGAACGCTGAGGTTGGGTGTGGTGGCACACACATGTTATCCCAGCACTTGGGAGGCTGAGACATAAGGATCATGAATTTGTCCAGCTGGCAAAACCCTGTCTCAGAGAATCACAGACTGGGGACTGTAACTCCATGGTATAGCACTTGCTCAGTCTGTCTAAGGCTGAGGGTTCAATCCCTAACTTGGAGAACAATTTAAGAGCCCTGAAAGACAGAAAGATGACCACAGAGAGGGATCTTTTGATTAAAGTCTGTAGGCATACATGATCACCAAGAATATTTTAGGTGTTAAAGAAGGGATAACACAAACTTTTTAAAACAATGTCAGATACCTGTAATGTACTATATTGGGGTGAGGGGTGAGGCAAGAGGATTCCCATGAGTTGGAAGCCATCAGGGCTACACAGTGAGTTCCAACACCAGCCCTCATGAGATGGCTCAACAGGTAATGACACTTGCAGCAACAGCCTGGTGACATGAATTCCATCCCCCACACCTACATAAAGGTGGAAGGAAAGAACCAACTCTACAAAGCTGTTATCTGATTTCCACATGCTGGCTGTGGCATTCACACTCCTATGTCTTTCCCTCCATATCTTTATCCCAGGGTTGAGATGACACTGAAAAGTATACTGGTCATGCCTGGGCTTAGTTTATAAAAGATGTTAGATTCACATTTCAGTGTACATAGCACCCCTACCCTCCCTCTGTCGTCCCCTCTTCCCTCCCTCCATCCTCTCTTCCTCCCTTCTTCTCACTTTTGCTCAGATTCTCTCTCATCCTCACGCTGTCAGAAGCCACCTGCTGTCTTGTAAGCAGCCTCATTGAAAAGCTAGTGTGGCTAGAAACTCAACTGCAAAAGCAATCTCTGGAGCAGATTCTCCATCCTCAATCAAGCATTCATCTGAAGAAGCCCTGGCCATCTTATCTAAAACCTCATCACATTCCTTGAACCAGGAACACCCAGATATGTCCCTCCTGACCTTTCTGTACCAAATCTGTGTAGTTTTTAAGCCACTATGTTTTGAGGGAAGTTTGCTATACAGCAGAGATGATATGCCATGTTCTCTCCTCTTTAATGTTGGTGTTGTCTCCCTCAGTCTTCTGTGTCAAAGATCCTTCAGCTGTGATAGTTCATTCACAGCAAGGAATCTCATTCTCCTTAAATGGACTAGTGTCCCCATCATCTCAGAAACAAGGATGAAGGGGCTTGTGCATGTCCTAAGATGTGTCTAGAGATTCTCCAACAGAGCTGAGGCTGTGGATGGATAGAAGGGAAAACGGTTCTCAGATATAAAAGAGTAAGGAAGGAAAATCTTATTCTAAGACAGCTAGTCAGAGCAGAGAGCACTGAGTTGGCAGGCAGCAGGCAGCTCTTTGTTGAACAATGAGGTTGGAGATGAGATCATCTTTGGGATGCTTGTTATAACATTGTTAGTTTAATAAATAAAACTGCTTTCGACCTAGAAAACCTCCAGCAGGGAACAAAGGCACGGGGTTGAAAACCTGCACTGAACTGAGGAGTGCAGAGATACAACAGGACCCTGGCTGTCTGCATCCATGAGCATGGCTCCACGGTTCTCCTGCCTTGCTGTGTAGATCCTGAGCCTTTGACCTAACTTCTCACAGCTCCCATTCCTTCCCTAAAAATAAGACTTTTCTTAGTTTCTCATTCTTGTACATAGTAAGAGAGCTGATTAAGGGAGAGTACAGGAAGCCCCTAGACTGGAACTTGAAGCAACATGAGAAGCCTTAGCACGTAGGTAGGTGTGAGATCATGCCCTATTCCTCCCCAGAAGCTAGAGTCATCTATCTCATACACAGGTTTTTTTAATATGAAATGCCCTCCATAAGCTCATGTGATCAGACATTTGTCCCTAGTCAGTGGCACTGTTTTGAAAGGTTGTGAAATTCTTAGGAGATGGTGCCTGGATAGAGAAAGTTAGACAGGAAACAATGCTTGAAGTTTTATAGACAGGCCCACTTCCTGGGTGTTCTCTGCCTCTTGACTGTGGATTCTGTAACTGGCTTCCTCACACTTAGCTGCTGTGCCTAACCTGCCATTTTGAACTTGATCCCCTCAAATCATAGGCCAAAACAAGACCCCCTCCCTTCAGTTGATTCTCAGCAGGCATTTGGTCACAGACACAAGAAGTGTGAAGAGTACACTTGTGCTCAGTCTTGTACATGTTTCCCCAGAGTCAACGGTGACTGCCGGGAATCCCGTGAGCTCTTTTTACAGTGACTCCTCAATACAGAGGCCACATCTTGTCCATTTTCCTGTCTCTGGTTTAGTGGAAGGAGATATCACCTACAAGATTGTGAAGAGACTGAACATATCTCCCCCCACACAGCCATTTCCCTAAATTATGGAGCTGTGAGAGTGGGGAATCATTTCAAAGTCACTTTATTAGCATCCATTCCAAAGACCAGAGAAGCTTTGTAGTATTTCCCACAAACTTGGGATATGGCCGAATACTTTCTAGACCTTCATGTATTTTCTGGCACTCTCTTTGAGTGTGGAGAGGCAGACAGAAGGCAAAAGGGCCACAGATACAGTCTATTGAACCTCAACAGAAACTGCTCCTGATGGTGATAGAATGGGTTTAGGAGTGCTGTGAGAATAGACTCAAAAAAAAAAAAAAAAAAAAAAAAAGAATACAGGAAGCGTAGTTTTGTTGGAAGATAAAGCAAAACCATTCTGGATAAAGGTAATTTTAAGCAAGATGTATGATCTATTGCTTCCTGATTATCCCAACTCAAACTCTGTGAATGTTTATTTAAGCCTAGGAAAAAGACTCTATGATTAAGAGTTAACGGCTATTGCTGGCCAAATCTGTGTGTTTAACACTTGAAAAGTAGGAAGCTGTGTACTGGCATGTTAACTGCATTGACAGTGGCAGTGGCAGGGTTACCCAGGGAGGCATCAGTATAATGCTATTGGGACCATGTATGTTTCGCCTTTCGCTATTTAGAGAGCCCATTATCTGTGGGATTTCATTTCTGGGAATGCAACCACTTCCTGGGGCCAAAAAGTCAAAACAAGGAAGTAGGGTGTGTTCTGGGGGACACTGCAGGGACTTGTAAGGAGAGTCAAGGTCTTGCTAGTGGAACAACCTTGGAGGCTGTGAAACCGAACCACTCTCTGATTTAGACTCCATTCCAGAAAGTATGCCGACTTTCTGCATGGGGACTGCCTGACTGCTAATTCCATGTGCTCATGATCAGCTTTAACTTTCTCCAGCCCTGAGTATCTTTCTACTCTTTACTCACCATGCTTTGGGGGCTGTGGAGCCTTGATGATCATAGTCCTTCTTTAGGAAGGTTGCCTCATTTAAAAATGGTTGTTGAAAATGTGGTACATTTACACAATGGAGTACTACTCAGCTATTAAAAACAATGATTTAACGAAATTTGCAGGCAAATGGATGGAACTTGAAAATATCATCCTGAGCTAGGTAACTCAGTCACAAAAGAATGAACATGGCATGTACTCACTGATAAGTGGATATTAACCGAAATGTTTGGAATATCCAAGTTTCACTTTATAGTAACCGCTGGACTGAGAGTGAGGTCCCAGATGGAGGAGTTGGAGAAGGGACTGAAGGAGCTGAGGGAGTTTGCAACCCCATGGAGGGAGCAACAGTGTCAACTGGCCTGACCCCCCCCCCCCACCTCCTGGAGGCTGGACCACCAACCAATGAATACACATCGAGGGACCCATGGTTCAGACTACATATGTGGCAGAGGAGGGCCTTGTTGGCCATCAGGGGGAGGAGAGGCCCCAGTAAAGGGGAATGTCAAGGTGGGAATACGGGAGTGGGTGGGCGGGTGGGTGGGAGGTGGAATTCCCTCATAGAGGTGGGGAGGGGGAAGGGATAGGTGGTTTCCAAAGAGGAGACCTAGAAAGGGGAAAACATTGGAAATGTAAATAAAGTATCAAAATAAATAAATAATAAAAATGGTTGTCTTGTTCTAGGACATCCTTGTCTTCACATGTCTATCATGCGATATGGATTGACGTGCTCTTGTCATTTAAGTCACTCCTTTCAAACTCACTCTAATTTGTCCACATTTCTCTTAAAATATAATATGGTAAACAGGACATGGTATTCCAGAAAAACAAGGAGGTAGGGTTTATAGCACACAGCTTGATCAAGAAATAGACTTAGTTAATCTCAGTGGGAGCACTCTCTGCAGGGGATCCATCTTCAGGCCATAAATATCTGGTGGGAGAAAGCTACAGCAGATGTTTTCTACACATACTCTTACTATCCACACATGGACCAGAGGAAGACTTTCCCATCTCTCTGAGCTTTAGCGCAGGGTGAGGGGACTTTGCCATTTTCACGTGGGTCAGAGGCTATGGGTTCATATCATCAGCACACATTCACTCAGAATTTCACTCACACAGAGCTTCCTCCACTCCCCACAGGGCTTACTGCCCATAAAAGAGTTTCCATGAGTGACTGGTGAGATGGCTCATTGGCTGAAGGGGCTTGTCACCAAGCCCTGATGACCTGAGTTCCATTCCAACAGCAAAAGAACAGACTCCTACAAGTTGCCTTCTGATCCTCACAGAGGCACTATGGCATATGCCCGCTTACACACACACACACACACACACACACACACACACACACACACACACACACACACACCTTTTAAATCTATGTGGATTTGTTTCTGAAATTATATCATGTTCCCACTGGGGTGGTAAAAACAATGGAATGGCTTCTTTTCAAACTAATGGAGTTCATGTGCAGAAGACTGCCTCTGCCACCACCATCTCCCACCCCAGTGCTAGAAATAGATCCCAGGGCCAAGTACATTCTAGGTAAGTACTTTGACTCTAAGCCAAAGTTTTTCTTTTCAATAAGCACTTACTTTATTAAAATAAAAAAAATTTGTTACATAAACATGTTTACATTTATAGCTAGAGCACTTTCTGGCACTGTCATGAATAATAATTAGGATAAGCACGGTTGAATACACAGTACAGCCTCATTCCATATTACATTTAATAGCTCGTTTACCAAACTTTCCCCCCACAACACAACATACATTCAACATTCCCAGCATGTTTTTATGTTCCTAATTCTAATAGCTGAGTTCTGTGTAAGCATGCCCTTATTTATTTGTGTTGTATTAAACCACAACCTGTTTCACACCTCTTTACCTTTAGAGATTGTTCTGGGAATCTATTGCTACATATCAACGATTCCAAAAGTTGGTGGTTAAAACAACAGCAATTTGTTTCTTATTAATTAAAATTTGGTTCAGGATGCACGGAAATGGCGTATCTCTGCTCTTTGCAATATCACATAGGGAGTTGTGACTGAAAGGTGGGAGATCTGCCTTTCAGATGTCTTGTTCATGGGGCTGGTAAGTTGGTGCAAGCTGGCTAGGATCTCAGAGGGAGTTTCAATATAGAACTCAGATCGTCCTCACTAGAATCTAGTCTGCTTGGCTTCCTCACAGCACTTCATTTCAAGGCAAGTATCTCAAGAAAAGCAAATTGAACAGAGTGCTTTCTAATGTCCATAAGCACACAGTGCCACTTCCCACGTGCCATTCACCAGAACATCCCCAAGAGCCCACCAAGACTGCATGAGAAGGGAATTTGTTTTCTCTATTTGGTCATGGAATGGGAAGCTTCTAGAAGGATTAATAGAACTAGCAAGATTGTTGTATTCATCTTGTAAAATACATTCTGATATAGATGTGTTATCTCCTATGTCTGTATCCTTTTTCTCTTTGTTTATGAAACCCAGGTCATCTTTCAATGTTCTGTACAGATACTGCTTTCTGAAATGCTCTTCCAACAAAGAGTTAATCATCACATGGTGGTTAGTTTTAATTTTCAAATCAATACAACTTAGAATCATCTGGGAAAAAAGTCTCAACGAAGAAATATCTGTATTTTGTAGGCCTGTGGGATTGTATGGGGAATGTCTTAACTGATGTGGGAAGAGCCAGCCCTTTGTGGGTGGTACCATCCTCTAGGCAGCTGGTTTCTGGGTTGCATAAGAGTGGAGAAATGAAGCTGAGCAGCCCCCAGTCACCCTCAATGATGGACTGTCTCTCAACACTGTAAGACTAAAACTTTTCTCCCTTTGTTGCTTTTTGTCAGGGTATTTAATTACAGCAACAGAAATGAAACCACATCACACCATCTCTGCTGTGCCACCTGTGTTTCTCATGTATACCTGTGTTATTCTCCATTAAGCGACGCCTTACAAAAGGTGGCTTAAATAAGGACCAGAAACTCTGCAAGAACCAGTCCTGCAAACCCTATGCACTGCCTCCCCATTAGCTCTGACCAATGTCGGCGCCTGGATGGTGAAGTCCTGGCAGTTCTAGAGCAACTTCAGTCCATAGACATCACCGTACTGCTGGGCTCTGTTCATACAGCAGTATCCCTGCTCCTACCTTAGTGCCAGTTATCACCTGGAGCCTTATCGGAAAGGCTCAGCTTACATTTTAACAAGTGATCCACCACACGGTAAAGTTTGAGAAGGGTTACCTTAAAGGCACCTCTGTGGCTTCCTTCTGAAGTGCCCAAGGGTCCATATCAATGAACTCAGTTGGAGACCATGTCCCAGATTTTTGACCATGCTCCAGGAAACATGACTGTGGAATTTCCTTGCCTCGTGGCTCCTTGAGAGCTTTTTCCTTGAGTCTGTCTTCCTCGTGGAGTTTTGATATGGATGTCTTTGAATTTACCAATCGACATGAGGACACTTATCAATATCATGTCTTCTAATCCATGGGTACGAGATATCTTTGCCCTTGGGCAGATATCCCTTAATTTTTCTCAGTAATATTTAATAGTTTTCAGTGTATATGTCTTACATTTTTCTTGTTAAATTTATTCTTAAATGACTTGTTCTTTGCACTGTTATTGTGACACAGTTATTTTCATAACTTAAACTTCTGAAGTCTATAGAAATACACTTTAATTTTGCATTAATTTGGTACACTTACTACAGCCATTTTAAGTTCTAGTAAAACTTTAAGGTTTTCACAGAAAAATATGTCATCTAAGAATAAAGACTATTTTACTTCTTTCTTTCCAATTGAATGCCCTTAATTTTTAAAAAATTACTTTATTTTTTGTTGTGGCACTAGCTATAGAAATTTCAGTAAAATGACTTAATAAAAGTGTTGAAAAGAGCTGCTAGTGGTTGGGGCTTAGATCCTGCTGTTTCTGGGTTCTTGACCTCTTATGTAGAGAACTGAAAACCAGGCTAACACAGATGTGCCACAGAAGCCAGAATACTTTGCTTGTATCCAAGCGATAGAGCAGATGCTAGAGGCAGATGCTGTGGAGATGGGCAGCAGCAGCATTGGTTGAACATATGCGAGGGCCTGTTCACTTTCCAGGGCTTCCTCTCATGAGTCAAGAGGAGTTGGTTACTAAGAGGTGTGGTTAGTTACTATGGGGCATGGTTGGTAACAAAGGAGAGTGCCTTGAGTGAATCTCTATTTTGACTGATATATCATTTCTCCCTTGTATATCTCTCTTCTTGTTATGCATCGTATCTTAATCATTTGCATGCTGAAGTATGCATAGTCAAAAGATAGTAAATAGGAGATTTTCCCTGAAGGTTAGCAGAGGACACATGTACCCAAAACAGTTTAGGCTGGATCTATTCTTCTATTCTTACATCTGGAAATGTTGGGGATTCATTTGAGTAGAAGCTGCGTGTTTGAGAGCTAACAATCAGGGGCAGGAAAACATGCAGTTCTTCAGACGTGGCAGTAAAGGAATGGCCGGAGGCCCAGAGGTTGCTGTGTGTAGAGTCTGAGGAGGGATATGTGTGCATAGTACACACAGGTGAAGGAGTTAAGCTGCCAAGTGGATTCTTACAAGAAGGGTATGCCAGGTTAAGCTGGCTCTTTGTGCCTACCTTCTTCCTGAGTCTGGGAAGAAAGCATAGTCTTTCCTAGTGAGGCATGACGTTGGCTGATAAAATACTACTATGCTGAGGAAGCTCAAGCTCCTTTCTTTTAGTTCAAAATTTTTTTTGTTAACAGTAGGTGTTAGAGTTTTTATATCAAAATTTTTATACCTGTTTAGATCATCACGTATCTTTTGCCTTTTATTATAGTAACCTAACACATCTTAATTAGCTTGTTCTTCTAAAAGTCCTTCCTGAGAGTTTTGGGGCTTCCCTGAAGTTCAAAGCCAAAAATGGATAAAGTTTCACTTCTGTTCTAGGAGAAGCTACTTTTCTGCCCTGATGTAAAATAACCAGATTGTCAGATATTCTGGCTCCAGATCCCAGCTGGACTCCTTGTTTTCCTTCTCATGAGCTTTAAGCTTTCTCAGGAAAGTTAAAATATTCTAAAATGAACTAAACATCCAGAGAACAAATTGGTATTAATTGATATAAAATGACAACACAATCAGTTAAAACCTGCCTGTACCTTTTCTACTGTCTTAGCAAGAGGAAAGTAAGTCTTCTGATGTTGCTGATCTAGGATATGGTTGTAGAACTGGTATTGAGAACTTCAGGAGAGAGATGACATTGAATTAATAAGGATTCTCTGAGATGTGAGTTTGGGTGTGTGCCTTAATCATCTGGTGATCCTAATGAGTCCTCATCTAGTAAGAGCAAGCCTTCTCTGCATGCTTACTTTGTCTTTAGACTCTGCAAGGTGCATTAAGTGACTTTTTTTTTTTTTTTGAGATCACAGTCATCCTATAAAATCAATACAGATGGCCTTCACCTTTATAATGGTTCAGTTTGTGGCTTTGTACTTTATGCCACTGTTGCCATGGTAAGCATTTGGATTCTGAGTTGTGACAGATGATAAATGTGTTTTAATTGCTTCCTGTTGTTATTTGTACATCTCCTTTTCTGAAATAGCTATTTAAATTTTTTGCCTATATTTTAGATTTATTTACTTATTTTGGATGTGTATATGTTTGTGTCTTCCTGTATGTGTGTGCTCCCTCTATGTACAGGTGCCCACAGAGGCCACAGATGCCACAGAACTGGAGTTAGAGGTGGTTGTGAGCTGCCTGGTGTGTGTGCTGGGAACCAGTCTGGGTCTTCTGCAGGAACAGCAAATGCTCCTAACTGCTGAGCCATTTCTCCACCCACATTTCACCATTTTAAATGCCAGCCGTATGTGGGATATGCTCTCTAGACACAGTGGGCAGCGGTAAAGAGCCAAAGCTCCCAGTCAACCACATATCGTTGAAGACACTTTTACAAAATTCTCAGAGTATGATGAGTTTATTGGGATGGTACTCAATCATACTTTACAGTAGAGGAAACTGAGGCACAGATTAACAGACACTTTGGTCAATTATAGGCTTCTAAAAGTGCTGGATCCAGCTGTAGAGCAGAGCTCCAAGACTCCAGAGTCTGCGTGCCTATCCTCATGCCTTACCAAACTGTAGCCAGTCAAACATTCATACCAGACTCCACAGCTTGTGTGGGGCAAACTTCTACCTCCCACTAACAAAATCCAGCTCCACCTGGATTCCTGCTGTATCTAATGTCTATTAGAATAAAGCATTTGATTGAGTTCAGTATCAAAATATAGTGTGATCAAATAAATAACCCACTTAAAAGGGTAAAATGCAAGTGGAGAAATGGCTCAACAGTTAAAAGTGTTTGCTGCTCTCACAGAGGACCCGAGTTTGGTTCCCAAAATCCACATCAGATAGCTCACAACCAGTAACTCCAGTCCCAGGGCATCTGACAACCTCTTCTGGCCTCCGTGGGCACCTATATATGTATATATGTATATATGTATATATGTATATATGTATATATGTAGCACATATATACATGAAAGCACAAACATATATAAATAAATCTAAAAAATTAGGCAAAAAATGTAAATAGGCATTTCAGAAAAGGAGCTCTACCAATGACAATATGAAACAATTAAAAGGTATTTATCATTTGTCATCAGAGAAACGCACATTAAAATCATACAAAGAAACTACTGTACACGTATTCAAATGGCTGGCATTGAGCAGGTGACAGTATTATTCACACTAGCAGCCTAGGGCCCTCAAACGTTCCTGATGGCTATGTAAAATGATACAACCACTCTAGATAATTATTTAGGTGATTATAAAATTAAACTAGCAAGGCACTCAGCAGCTATTCCAAGGCATTTGTGTACACCCCACCCCCAGCTCCACAAAGACAATTTATGCTGGAGGGAAACTGTACCTAGTCGTAGCAGCATGTGTTAATGATAGTTCAGAACTAGAAACAAGTGAATATCTACACAGAAGAAAATGAGTTAACAAACAGCCATACTTCAAAAGCGTTATGTTGAGCAGGGGAAGCCAATCACACACACACACACACACAAAAGTGACCCACAGTCGGTTCAACTGTCTATGAATGTTAGTATGAGGAGGTTCAGAGCAGATAAAAGTCACTACCAAGAGCTGAAAGACCAGGAAGGAACTGGGGTGACAAAGCATAATTGTGCGTGTGTGTGTGTGTGTGTGTGTGTGTGTGTGTGTGTGTGTGTGTGTGCTGTAGAGATATTCACACAGGTCCATAATGTCAAAGACCCTTCGAACTATCTACTTTACATGGGTAGGTATTATTGCATCAGATCATACTTCAAAAGAATTGTTTTAAAATGAAACTACACACAGAGAGGCTTCGATGCAGTTCAGTGGGTATATTGCTTGCTTAGCATATGTGAAGGCCTGGGTTTGATCTGCAGCACAACAGAAGCTGGGCATAGTAGTACATGCCTGTAGTTCCAATACTTGGGAAGTAATGGCAGAAGGATTAGAAGCTGAAGGCCAGCCTTGGCTACATAGCCAGTTTGAGGCTAGCATGAGCTCTGTGAGAGCTGTTCACAAAGAAAATATACAGCATGAGAAATGACCCAGAGATCATTGTTCCCTTTGAGTTGTTTGTTATTAGCTTTGCTCACACACAAGGCAGAGGGAAAGCATGGCAGAAAAGAAATGGGCAGAGCATTGTGGCTCTGCCACTTAACAGGAGAAAACATGCCATTCTCAGGGCATCTTTTCAGTGACTGGATAATATCAGGGACAAGCATGTGACAAAGAGGTGTCTTGTGGGGACCTGGCCATGGAGGAAGTCTAAACTCACTGCCTCCTTCATTGTCACCTCTGGGGGCATCTGGCTGAGAAACTGTCCATCTGTGATTGCATGTCACTCAGTTGTTCTGCTTTGGTTTTTCAACTGGTCAGATGTCATCTTCTCTCTTCTCTCTTGAAAGAGAATGAGAAAGAGTCAGAAGACTATAAAAGGATGGAGTGGGACAGGATGAAAGCAGGGAGTGCTTAATTATATTGTAAGGAATTTACTGCTGAGAGAAACAGAGGGGTCCTTAAAGGAGTAAGGGCAGGCAGCAATCAATGGTTGTGAGTCCAGGTAAGCTGGCATGCTTAATCCCACATGTCTCTTTTATTAATAAATATCAAAGAGCTCCAGGAAGTTTTTTAAAAAATAGAATGCAAAATTTTAAGTTGAATTAAAATATAATTATAACACCTTCTTTCCTCCCTCTAACACTTCCCATGTCCCCTCCTCTCCCTGTCACACTGATGGCCTCTGCTTCTTTGATTATTATTTGTACACACACACACACACACACACACACACACACACACACACACACACACAGACACACACACACACACACTGCGTATATACATATAGCAGTATGTATGTATATATGTATGTATGTATGTATGTCTTTCTGTCTGTCCAACCTGCTGAGTCAGCTTAGTGCTGCTGTATGTACATGATTTCAGGGCTGACCACTTTATATTGGATAACCAATTGGGCAGCTCATCTCTGGGAGAGTCCCCTCTCTCAGTGATTGCCTGAAGTTCTTTGTCTGAGAGTGGGACCCCGAGAGATTTCCTCTTTCCATATTAGCATGTCTATAGGCATTGATGTTTTCTGGGTTTTGTTTACATAGAGTCTCATAATATATAACAGGCCTTGAACTCACAGCCAATCAGCTTACCTCTGTTATCTGAGTGCTGGGATTAAAGGTGGATGCCACTAATATGAGGTCATGTGTCTTTTTGTAAAAGATGTACATTTATTTATTCTCTCTCTCTCTCTCTCTCTCTCTCTCTCTCTCTCTCTGTCTCTCTCTCTCTGTGTGTGTGTGTGTGTGTGTGTGTGTGTGTGTGTGTGTGTGTGTGTAGCATGTGAGTACAGTTGCTCACAGAAGCCAGAATAAGGTGTTAGGTTCCCTGTAAGTAGAGTCACAAACAGTTGTGAGCTGCCTGACAAGTTCTGGAGCTCCACAGCCCCATGCAAGTCTTTTATTAGAATCTATAATGATTCCCAAACTCCAATGTGCCAAAGATACTTGTAGTGCAGTGCAGACTCCTGGGTCTAGTCCCTAGTCCTTTGATGACATTGGTTTTGTGCCTGTGGTTTATTCGGTTGGAGCACAAGCTTCATGGATGGTGCCTTGAAGATTTCTGTCTGGAATATTATAAGTGAACACAAAGAAGCACACATTTGAGGATTATACTCACTCCAGAGAAAAAGCAACTGAAGTAACCAGGAGAAATTTTAAAAACATTCAGAAATCTAGCATGGCAAAGCCTGTGATCTGGCTACTTGAGAGGCTGAGACAGGAGATTGTTTGAGTCCATGAGTTTGAGGCCAGCCTGGGCAACACTGAGAGTGCTATGTTAAGAGAGTAAAGGAGCATGAGGAGACAGTCCGAGAAAGGGAGAGGGAAGGGGAGGGAGGGAGAGAAGGAGTTTACTAAAATAAATACTGATGCACCCAGCAGTTCAAAGCAGAGAAACTCAAAGAGAAGCTAAAAATGAAAGAGCGTGAAGAAGCATGGGTTAAAATAGAAAATCTAGCCAAAGCGAATCCCCAGGTACTAAAAAAGAGAGTAACTCGGGAATGTTGAGGCTTTTCGTGAATGTTTGATGAGATAGGACCTGGCTCCACCCCGGGAAGGAAGGCCTCCTTCACTAACACTGTATGTGCAAGTATCAGCAATAAAAACACTTTCCAACTTAAAAAAAAGAAAGAAATACTTGGGCTGTGACTTCTTTACCCACACATTATTTTACCATTTTAATGGCACTGGGTTCCCTCATGTTTTTACTCCCAGGAGTGGTGGTGCCTACTTCTCTGTTGAAGGGGTGCCCTTAGCAGATTCCAATTTGCCTGCATTGAGAAACTTAGACGTATCATGGAGATTCCATTCTCCAAGAAGCAGTTCTTTGACCAATGGCTAATAAATGTGAGAGTAAAAATATGCCACTTCTCTCGCTGTTTCCATCAGGGGACAAACCGAAGAAATCCCTGTTCTGTCCTCCAAGCTTTCCTGTAGGACTGAGTCCACGTAACCAGCTATAGGACCATGGCAAGTGTGTCTGTGCTTGGTCTCCATCCTGTCTCCATTCCCATTGGTTTAGTTTGGAGACATTGCCTTAGAAATCATGTTCACAGACACTTATCTATGGATCTATTCCTTAAGACAGTATTTCATTGTATACTCTTGTAATTCCCTTGTGGTCTCCCAGACCACACACCTGGGAGAAATGTATCATCACTCTGTAACAGGATATAAAATAGTTTTTAGTCTTCATAGTAAATGCCCAGATGGCTCATTTAGGACTAAGAAACTCATTCTGTAGCTGCTGGAAGTTTGCTTTATCCCTATGAAGTGCCACGATCCGAAGGCCAGCCCTGAGGCATGGCTAGTCACTGTGGGAGTTCAAATGCAGACTCTCTTATCTTCAGTTAGGACAACTTTGAAGCTCTGTTCTCAGTCCAGCATGCTTAGAGATGCTACAGTCTAGAGTTACCCATTTTCTTTCAAAGTCATTCCATGTTTCTTAGACCCAAAGAGGTGTTCCCAAGGGCCTTCTCCCATCAATCCTAATGAATAATGAATCCTCTTCTAGAGTCTTCAGTGTTCTAAGGTCTTCTTCAATCCAGAAAGACAACTCAGAACCCTGAGGTGCGAGGTGTAGAGATTCCTAGAAACAAACCTCAAAGAGTAGCATGGCTCAGCCAAGATCACAGCTCTTTTAAGGACTGACTCAAACCACCTTGGTTTGAATCTGGACTCCTTTTCTTTTGAACATAAATATCTAAAATACATGGTTAGACTTAATTTTCAAAGGGCTGTTTTAATAGTATTTAATAGTATTTTACAATATTTTGTTTAGTATCATGCCCCATCCCATAATATACTCTGAACAGCGACAGCCTACAAGCAGGACAAGTGACCACTGTCCATTGTTACAAACTAGGCATACTACAAGATGCCACCTATCTGACAGTGTCCTTGGGTTTTTTTGAATACCTGTCTCAGCCAGAAATACAAGAAAACAGTGTTTTGTAGTCTAGTTGGGTGATGACAGCTGTCCTCGAACCCATTTACTCACGGCACAACTTCCCTTTCCTACTTCCTCAAAAAGAGCTATAAGCTCAGGCTGCACTCTCTCCACCAGGGCCGAAACATTTTACTTCAGATCCCACTACTCCAATCTGCTGTAATAACATCTATCTGAAGACAGATTCAAATCTCAAAGCACATTCCTTCTGAAACCCTAACTTTCATTTTTTATTTTATATTAGTTCTGGGATAGAACCCAGGGCCTCACTATGCGTCAGCCTTACCACTGAGTCACACCTCCAAACCTGCATCACTCATTTGTATTTTGTTCTAATGAAACCAAACCCCCTTCAGTATGGTAGACCATTCTGATATTTTTTTCCACTGAGAACACTTTTCTTTATTTGCTCTGTCACCAGGACTAAAGCTGAGCAATCGGCAGCCACTACTGAGAAGCATCTTTACTACAGCACAGTGTACCTTCACAAGAAGTTTCTGTGATTTAGGACATATCCATCATGCACCAATGATCACGTTTACCTCTGAGTAGATGCCTTAGAGATAGAAGCTGACTGAGAACTTCCAGGAACTGGCCAGACAAGTTTCCTGCCTGCTACAATGTATGGACACATACACATCATATACACACCACACATAAACACACACCATACACACATACACACACCACACATGCACACCCCCCACCCCCACATACACATACACATACATAATACACAGACATATATACAAACACAAATATATGTACACACACACACACACATATATTCAATCCACACACACAATCCACACACAATCATACATACGCACATACTATACATATACACACATCACACACACCACACACACAACCACATATACTATACATGCACATACTACACACACACATCACACACATATACACACCACACATATACACACATGCACACACACACACACACATATACTCACACCACACATATACACATACTACACATACACACATCACAATCACACACATACACACAATCACACACATACACACATATACATACACACACTATACAAATACATACACACCACACACACATATATGTACGCACATACCACACACCACATATACACACACATATATATATATACTCACACCACAATACACCACACACACAGCCACATATGTACACATATTACACACACAATCACACACATGCACACATACCACACACACGATCACACACATACATACACATATACCACACAAATACACACACACACCATACACACACACACCACACACACACACACACACACACACACACGCACACACACACACACACACAGCGGAGCACCTCTGACCTTACTTCCACCCTCCCAGTCTTTTACCATCTCAGGTGCGCCTGTGTTGACTTGTAAGCATATAGGGACTAAAGAAAAGATGCTCATTTTGTTATCTCCAGTGCCTACCTGGGCAGTGGTTGTGAATATGGATGGGACTGCCCATGTGGCTCCTTCGGGGTGACATGGTTTTAGTACAAAGGAAAGCATCATCCTTTGGGCTGAGACACCTTAGAAGATAGTAGGCTCTGAAGATTTCTTAGTGACATTCACAGTTAGGCCTACAATGCTTGGTTAATATGTGTTAACTAATTCCGTGTACTGTTAGCATGGAGAAGCAGCAAGGGGGATGAAAGAAGGAAGAGCACAGTGAGGCTGAGCAGGGCCAGACCTGCTGTTGCCTGGTTTTGCCAGTTTTACTGGCTTTTTGGTCCATGGTGACTCTTTTCTTAAATTTAAGAATCCTGAGCCAGGTGTGATACTGCAAGCTTTTAACCCAACACTCAGGAGGCAGAGGCAGGCAGATCTCTGTGAGTTTGAGTCCAGCCTGGTCTACAGATCCAGTTCCAGGACAGCCAGGTCTACAGAGAGAAACCCTATTTTGAAAAACTAATACTAATACCAATAATGATGACTTAAAAAAGAACACTAAAGCTGTGCCAATGCCCAGTATAACTTTATTATCCACAACAAGTTCAGTGTGATGGTCACTAGTCATCTGTATCATTGCATATCTGGAATACAAGAACCTGAACTCTAACTTGGGGTGAGGTATGGGCGGAGACAGACTGTTTAGAATCTGCTCAGGCTGCCCTGGAACTCTGGAACCCAGGTTGGCCACAAAATCAGACTTTTCTGCCTCTACTTTCTGTGTGTGTTTGCTTACAGGTGTGTGCAACCGTACCAGGCTCTTTCATTTTACTAGCTAAAAGTGAAACTGAAATAGTCACATGAGACCACAGCTATTGCATTTGACGGTATAGCCTAAAATGACGTAACATGGTGAAAATTCTATTTAATAACCATTATCAGACTTTTAAAATGCCCTTCTTTGAGATGATCTTTTAACAATTAGTTAAGTTTCTTTGTCAACAATTTCATACATGTAAGAATGCATTCTGACCCCTGCTCTCCTGTCTCCCTCCTATCCCCATAATCTGACCCTCTACCAGCTCCTTTCCAAGATGTATAACTTTTGGACTCAATTTGTGACCCATTTAACCAGGAACTAGAGATAATAATTCCTTCTTCCCCAATCTGCCAGTAGCAACAAAGGGGTCAGTAGCGAGGGGTATGGCGCCCTAAGCCTTCTTCCATCTATGCCTGACTCTTCTCAGGCCCACTCTTGTACAGATCCAGTGCAGACCGTTGCAGCTGCTCCGGGTTCATGGTGCCGTGTCCTGTCTTGCCTCCAGAATGACTTTTTTTCTTATATTTGTCCTGCTCTCTCTTCTGTGATGTTTCCTGACCTTGGAGAGAATGATCTCAAAGTCCTGTTTAGGACTGAGCAGTCTACTGCTGCGTATTCGTTGAGCACCAAGAGACTGCCCTCATTGCTGTTTATTGGAAAGAGAGGCTCCTCAGATTAAGTGGTGGGGTATACAGGTAAAAACCATAAATATTTAGAAGGCAATTTGACACTACATCAACTTAGCTAAAGGACAGTATTAAGTTCCTCAATCCCAGGGGCTATCATTTCCTTCAGCATGGGTCTTCGGGAGCACCAGGCATGGACCACCTCATGTGGATCAGGCTTTGCATCAAATTTGGGATATATATATATATATATATATATATATATATATATATATATATATATATATAAAATCTGTCTCTGTCTCTCTGACAGTGTGTGTGAACTTATTTAATTCTCAAGTTAACTAGAAAAAATAGTTATGAGACCCGTTTTAGAGACAAAAGGAATGCAATTGCTTGCCATATAGTGCATTTGGCTGGGACTCTCATAGCTGTCAGCAGACGCTGAGGCTTTGCATAGAAGGAAGAACTGCCTGGGGAGGCATGGGAAGATCAGAGTGAAAAAGGGGCGAAGAGCATGGGAGCCTCTCTTCCCAATAAACAGTGGCGAGGGCAATTGCTGGTTTTCAGTGAGCTGAAAATACATGACAGAGTGCTCAGTCCTAAGCAGGACTTTTAGATCATTTTATCCAAGGTCGGGAAACATCACAGAAGAGGGGAAATAACAAATGTAAAGGGGAAAAGCCATCTTGTAGGCAAGACAGAATATGGTGTCATAATCTCAGTGGACCCACAGAGTCTATGAGCCTACAGGGAAAAACCTCGTCCTGTGTTATAAATAGGTTGTCATTAGCCCTGTGTATCTATTTAATGCTAAACTGATGACATGACCACTCCACGGTATAGTTAAGAGGAAGGCTTTTACTCTAGATATAAGGGAGACAACGGCCAGAGACACCCGGGAGAGGCCAGAGCAGAGAAAGAAAGTAAAAGACTGACCAGAGTCAGCAGACTGGGCCTAGCCTGAAGAGAAGAGTAGAGAGAAGGGGGGGGGGGAGCTCTAGGAGAGAGAGAGCTGAGAACATGTGGGGAAGAAGAAAACGGTAGGTGAGAAAAAAGTGTCCTGGGGACAAGAATTTCAATCTAAGGCATCCCAAAGGGGACTGAGAGACTTTTCCCAAATCATAGAGGAGGGAATTCCTTTCTACATGATGGAGACCCAGAACAGTGAGAGGGATTTCCTGGCACACCAATGTGACTTTCACAGTAGTAGTTGGCTCCAGGAGCCAACAGAGACAAAGCAGGCAGTTCCAGGAGACCCCTGAGGACCAGGAGAGAAATGAAGCCTTTCCACATGACATGACAGGTACTCAGGAGGATGTAGCAGGCTCCAGGGGCCAGATAGATAGAGAGATGCTCTAAATCACAGAGAAGCATAGCAGGTGAGGTAAAAAGTGGCTGAAGAGGCAGAGTCAAATATAGTAGGTAACAGAAGCCCGCAGAAACAAATGGTCCATACATACCTTAGGAGAATCAAACCAGCAGGCTGGTTCAGTTAGGAGAGACTGGGCCCTTTGGAAAGGGATCCATTTAGGCCCTCCTTGAAGGTTTCTGAACCAGATGAATGTGAGGGGCACAGTAAAGAAACTGAAATAGCCACTCTGTGGGTGGGAAAGGGAAAAGTTTGTTCCAAACTGCAAAGGCTGTCTCTGGAGAAGACAGAGAGAATGGAGGGAAAATCTCCAGGATCTTAGGGGGAGAGAGCTTGCAGGCTGGGTTGAGAGCTTGAGCAGAGACTGAGGGAGCCTGGAGGTTAGGATGGACCTTGCTATGCAGAAAGTAGCAGAGGCATATGTTCCTGGGAGAGCCATATGGCCCTTTTGCCAGAGGCAAGGAGAATGACTCCTTTTGGGAGAACCAGTTTCACAAGTTGCTGAGGAATGCTGACTTCTGTCCAACCATCAGGATTTGGGGAAATGGAGTTTCCTTCTGACCTGACACTTAAACCTAAGCATTTTAGAATGAAAGTTCAGTTTCAATGTTTCAGTTACGCTAGACATATTTTAAGTGTCCAAAGCCAAGTGTGGCCAGTTTTTGTAGAACCAGTGTCCGTTGCAATCGGGAGTTCCATCATCCATCACCAAGTCAAAGGGCAGGTCAAGGGTGGCTTTGTCTGTGAAATGGGAACAGATTATTTTTGATGATTTCAGGCAAACTTCTTTTTCATCTTCTCCCAAACTGCCTGAAAATGCTGTTAACTCCATGAAAACCCCGTGGCCGTGAATGTAAACAGAGGAAGGGTTGCATCTGTTGCCTATGTTGATATGCTGTAATACATGGCTGCTTGTTAAGAGCAAGAGGCTATAGTCTGAGGTGGTCACATGAAGTTGCAGAAAATATTGTTAGGATAGGGGACTTTGAACTTCACTGGAGATTAAAGATGTAATAGTAGTTTGAATTGTATTAACAAAGACGTGTACATATTCAGCCCCAAGCGATCTGTCCTGTCTATCATAATTAAAAGGCAATTTTACCTTATATTGAGCATCCATACTGGTCTTAACCTCATGGTGCTTAAAATAATGAATGAACCTTTTCAATAACCATAATTTGTGGTCTGTTTGTAATTAACCACCCTCTTACTTTAAGTTATCACCCAGGTGACACTTCTGGCTTTAAATAATAATAGTGATAGTGGTTGGCAATCTATGGTTTTGACCCCTTTGGTAACTTCTCACTTGGTATAGACACAGAGATTGGTTAAGTTGACATCAGTCACATCTTAAGTGGGAGAGGCATAATTCTAGTAAATTTATCCCCAGATTCCAATAAATTATTTTTTAGGTTTCAGTGGTCAGATAAATATCATCTTGTGACTTGTTGACTTAGACTCTGAATCTCAACCTTTTGCCTCATGGCAAGAAGATACAGTTCAGCAGTGACTGTAATGTCTGAAAGGCCTGAGGCATTCAGAAGTGAAATGCAGAAGTACCAGGGGGCTTAAGTTGTGTTTTAAGTTTACTGTGCTTAAGAGATCACTTGCCCAAGGACAGATAACTTCCTGGGATTCTAGGGTCTGTGGTTCGTGTAAGATAATAAGTCACATGTTTCTCCTGGTTTGCCCCAACTGCACAGGATGTACTTTATCACACTTAAGTGAGAGGTGTGGAGGCAGGAAGTACATCAGATACATGCTTGCCTCAATTCGATAAAGGCAGGAAGTACCTAGTTTTGCCTTTAAAAGCACCTGAGTAACATAATTCATGGCCATTCTCTGGGAATCTTGGGTATGGACCTATTCAGTAGTCATTGTTCTAGTCAGTATTTAATAAAGCTTGCTTTAAATTTGCCTTAAAAATTGTGGAGTGGTCTTATTCTCACCCAGTAGGAATAACACAAGCTCCATCCTATGTTTAGAAAATAAAAGTATACTGGACCAGCCATAAAGATCTCTCTAGAAATTGGCTTCTGTGCTCTTGAGAATGCTGGTTGTTGCCTGAACTTCCAGTTGGCACTCTTCCTTATCAGTTGTGTTATAGAACAAGAGGTGGAAATGCAAGCAATCTATAATTAATGGCACATTATAAACTAAAAAATCCATGCTAGGGTGGGTTTTAGTATTTGCCTGGTTCAGGCATTGTCAGTATCTGCTCTACAGCCCATGTTTCAGAATTATTTAACAATGAATGCATTCTTCAAGAAGATTTAAACACGTGGAAACCAGTGCTAAGTTCTGGTGACTCCAACTCAGTAGGTCTTTGGTAGAGTCTGAACATGAATGGTACTTTAAGAAATGCTTTAGTTGTCTTTGGAGGGTGAAAAAGAAGCAATTCATTACTTTAACATCTGAAAAATACAAAGTAAATATCATGTATTCGCCCTGTTCATTTACTAACTCATTAAATTACAACACTATAAAGGTTCCTTTCTCTTTGCAAAACTGTGCCATTTGTTTAATAAACAAAGATACTATACTGGCTCATTTTACATCAACTTGACACAGATAGAGTCATCTGAGAAGAGGGAACCTTAGTTGAGAAATGCTTCCATAAGATCGGGCTATATAAGGCAGACCTGTAGACCATGGATTGGTCCCACCCCGGACCTGTAGTTCTGGGTTCTCTTAAAAAAAGCAGGTGAGCAAGCCATGAAGAACAACCTAATAAGCAGTACTTCTCTATGGCCTCTGCATCAGCTCCTGCCTCCAGGTTCCTGCCCTGTTTGAGTTCCTGACTTGACTTCCTTTGATGAAGAATTGTGATATGGAAGATAAGCAAAATTAGCCCTTTTCATTCCTAAATTGCTTTGGTCATAGAGTTCCATTGCAGGAATAGTAATTCCAACTAGGGCAGCCATCTGATCCAATTTCTTCCTCAAATGCACTGCTGAAAAGGAAAATGGATGGGGAATATATTAGCCTGTGGTCCAGCTAGTCTATCAGTGACAGACTATGAACAAAAAAGTCCAAAGATCCAGTGATTGCTCAGTACACAATTTTAGGTCTCAGCTGGTCTTTAGTATATACTGGAATCTTGAAGAAGTAGGCTCTAATGCTAGCGATGGAATTTATTTGCTTGCCAAAGTTGGGGACATTAATTTCCATCCCCTTCATAATTCTCATAAAAATAATCAGTTAAATCATGAAGCAGAGACTAAATAAAGAATGGGCCTACAGACCCAAGTACATCTTATCATGCAGGTTCTTGCCCTTCTCCCTGTCAGATGCTGGAACACTTAGAAAAAAACAGTGATTGAAATGCTAGTAAGATAAGCTATGTATCAATCTCTCTCCCTCATTTCTGGTAGCACCCACTGACCATTCTGGTCTATAGAATATGGTGACTTGCAGCATCCCTGCCTGCCAAATGGGAGGAGAAAGTCAGTTAATAATTACTGTCCCTACAGCAATGGTTCATGTACTATCTATCTACTTGACTGTCTAAAGATTTGGCTAGTGTAGAGGGTAGAACTGTTGGCAATGTTCCAAAGCTTTGCTTTTTTGTAAGGATAGTTTCATTATTGCTCGTCTTAATAGTGGATGAAGCAAGAAGGAAGGGAGAAAGCAACTTATGGGATACAGATATCCCACAAGTGTGAGGAGGGATTCTGGAGAAGGCAAAGTTTAGAGCTAAAATGTGGTTTCAGGTTCTGGCTTTTCTCTTGTTACAGGATGATATTAGATATTCTATTTGGTGTGGTTTGAATCTGAACTGTTCTCCCACAGGTACCATGTATTGAAAGCTCAGTGCTAGCTAGTGGCACTACTTTGGGAGTCTGTAAATTCTTAAGAGAGGCCTACCTGGAGGAAGTAGATCTTGGGGTGGTCTTCTGGAGGTATTAGCCAGTGGAGATGTTGATAGCATGTGCAGAAAACACCCATAGCTTTTTTTTCTCCCAAATATTTGTGGCTGAAAGATTGAGCCCCTCCAGAGACTGTTCCTAGTATGCTCTTTACTTCTACCATGATACAAATAACTGTTCTTTGTCATATGCACTAGGTCTAACTTTGACACATGCTGAATTTAGAAATGTTATAAGAGCTGCTTAGTTTTCATGCAATTGGACGATTTTTCCAGAAGCAAAGATACTTTCTTATTCTTTGGCTAGACAATCCATAACATTGTAAGGTGAGTTGTCCTATTTACTCTCTTGTCCAGAGGAAATACATAAGAGGTTTAATTCTGTGTCACAGACAGGGATCATAAAATTAGAAATGGATCATGGGTTCAGGATGCTATGCATATCTTTTAAGGGGTGGTATTTCTCTATAATTTAGCTGAGAGGAATGTGGAGAGCAAAGAAAACCTGACTGAATAAAAACCTGAGTGACTGTATTTTGATATGAGAAGAGCCAGGTCAAGGTCCCCAAAGCATCAAATTTATGGGAAAATGGAAAAGTTTTCCCATACAGTGTGAGGCTCAAGGCTAGGAAAGCCTTCCTCTGGTCAACGCGTGAGTGTTGATAGTGTGTGCAAAGATGTCCACAATAGCATTATTCTCCCAGTTATTCGTGGCTAGAAGAGTGAGCCCCTACAGAGACTGTTCCTACTTAGATTAGCTAAGCCTGTCCCAGCTGCATGCCATAACCTAGCTTCCCTATTCAACTGTTTATAATAAACACACCGAGCTTTCTGGATGCTGCGACTTCTCCATCTGGGAGCCCAGTACACCCAAACCAACTTTTCTGTCTATCTCTGTGCTTATCTCCATCCCTTGCTGCTTCCAGTCAGGTCCATCCCTGGAACCATGTTGAATGTGACAGAGAGGTGAAAGGGGTAATGCACTGAAGAAAAATGAACAGATAGAGGAAGAACGTGGGAGGCCGAGAGAGTGGACATGTTACCAAGCGGACATGTTGAGGTCCTTCATGGCACGACATGCCTTAGCTAAGAATGGTTACCTGGCTTTGCGCATTGACTCTGATATTAGCTCCACTTACCTCCTTCAAGTTCCATGCAGCACATGACAAAGCATTGGGCAGATAACAAATCCATTTTGTTTGTGGAATGAATAGTCTTTCCATTCAAGCTGAAACATTGAGAGTTCCCTGCAAATACTTCTCTCCTTCTATAGAAGGACTTGATGGCTCAGAGGAGGGCTGAAGCATTGAGGGAGCCCTGAGAATGCAGCTCCAGGACTGGGTGACTCATTATCATTTTGTTTGCTGTTGGACAGATATCCGAACTAATTTTAAGGGTTCAACACAGTCAGTATGCAGCTGGAAGCCATGGGCAGGCTGTCTAAGAAACTGCTATCGCTGTCTAAAAATTATGCAGAAAAAAATTTAAAGGCACATTTAGAAACCTTCCTCTTGTGTCCAGTCTCATTCCCACCTATAGCAGTGTCTTTATTACTGTATCTCTTCTATCTTGCTTATTCCTAAATATATTGGTGAATGATTCACTATTTACAATTTTATTTATTTAGTTATGGGTTCTGTGACTTGAACTCGGGGCCTGTATGTGCTAGGAAAGTACCTTCCACAGGGGTACATCCTTAGACCCCTTTAATTTAATTTAATTTTTTTTTTTGTAGTTTTTTTTCTTTTTCTTCTGTTAAAAACTGAAGGATTTCTGGAATCTCCTCATACAATATATTTAAACTATCATGGATAGTAAATACTGTTGTAATGTCATAGTAATTGACATATAGCTTGTATGTAAGCTTTTCTGTATAAAATATGGGACAAAAGGGCATGGTTTCTGAGGTTTAGTTCCAGACACAGACAGCCATAGTTGTTTTGGAGCTATCTCTTGTTTAGGGCCTCTCTAAAGTCAGGCTCCTTAGAAGCAGAGTGTGGGTCCAAGGTTTTTGTGTGATTTTCTGTAGAAGTGCTCCCACCGGAAGCAGAACATACTAGTGGGACAAGAGTGGGTAGGAAGGAGCCTTGCAAGGTTAAGGAGACTGCTGGCAGGCCAATTCCCTAGGGGACAAGTGGAAACACAAGTTAGGTCCCCCCTGGAGGCAAAGAGGCTGCAGCGGTACCCTCAGGCCAGTCAGTCTCTGGACAGCTGCTGTCTCTGTGGTAATTGCTAGCCACACACAGCCTTATGTTATCAAATGGTTCCAAAATGGCTGAGGGGATAAGAACAGCGGAGAGCCAAGAGTAACTAGCACTGAGATGACCACGGGAGCTGAGATGCCAGGAGCAGCCAGCACTGCTGCTGAACCTCTGGAGCTGGGATGCAAGGCTGATGGGGCACGCAGGACTTCCACTGCACTGCTCATTTTAAAAGCACTGATGCATTTCACTGACTTTTTTGAATGAAATATTAAACAAAAGAGACGAGAATTCTAGAAAGGCGTCAGTGGGTGTGTGTCTAGAAGCTTAGTTAAGTCAGCATTTCAAATATCTTTTAAATAGAACTTCTGTTCTTCATACATATTCTTTGGTTAAAATAACTTAGAAATAGTATTTTTACCCTTTCATTCTTTAGTTTTAAAAAGAATGAAATCGATGAATGTGGGAGAACTGCCTGCACTAAAGCACATTGCTCAAATTAGAACTCTGGGAGGCAGTGGCAGCTGCTATCAACATTTACAATGATAGACAGACCTGGTACTTCAGTCTGAACATTTGGGTCTTTAGTTCATATTAAAAGGTAAACTTCCATCTTTTAAACAAGTGTTAAAAAAAGAAAATCTGTTTTTCCAAGAAAGATGACAAACAAGTGAGAGAAGAATATGTTTCTCAGCAGCAGTAAGCCATGCCCCAGCCTCTGTGGACCGCTCCATGGAACTTTGTCTGGAACACTGGGGGCGGGATCATTTCCATACTGGTGAGCAAGGAGGACGACTGCAGCCGTGGGGGGTGAGGGCTGGTACATTGGGCTGTAGCTAGATGCAACAGATACACACACATAGCTGCATGAGGGTCCCCCGTCTGCTTCCTCTGAAATGAAAAGAGCATTTGTTGCTAAAAGAGAAGCATAGACTAGAATTAATACATTGTGTACATGTGAAGATGTGATGAAACTGGCAAAAGTAAACGCTTTGTTCTTCTGATCTCTGCAGTTTTTAAGGCAAGGTCTCCCGAAGCTCAGCCTACTTGAACTCCCTGTACAGTCAAGGATGACCTTGAACTCCTGATTCTCCTGTTTCCACCTCCCTAGTGCTGGGACTGCAAGCCTGTGTCATCATGCTTGGCTGAGTCTGGGAGCTTTGAGCAGAGTTTAAGAGATAGTCCTTGTAAACTCCACTTCTATATTTTAGACTCTTGCTGTTTCCATAATAAAAGCCATAAATAAGTAGTCTTTTTCCAGAATGGGACTTAAGCTTGACTTTGCCTTCCAGGTCCTCCCTACCAAGTTTTCTGCTTCCACGTGGTGTAGAAAAAAAAAGATAAAAGATTCTACAGGTTTTACTTTCACTAATGCAAACTCAAGCAAAGAAGAAAGCCAGAGTTGGTAACTTCTCTACTCTGAGACTAATTGATCAGCCACTTCGCCAGTGGTCTAAGTAGATTCCTCGAGACCAGCTAAAATGAAATGTGATTCACTGCGATGACAATATGAAGTAGAAGCAGATCTACTCTACCAGATGCAGCACCGTTGATGTCACTGCTTCAAAAAAAAAAAAAAAAAAAAAAAAAAAGGGGGACAAATTCAGGAAGACTAAGACAAGAGAGAGTTGATTTGTCTGTAAAGAGCTTCTCAACAGTGGTGCCATGCTCCCTCCCATGGTTTGGCAAGAAGTTGGGAACATTTTATTCTAGTGACTTTCAAATATGCAGAAATTCTTTAGGTGATCACAACTCCTTTTTAGTTGTTAAAATATTCAGTAAGCTGAACATGGTGTACACACCTGTTTTCCTAGCACTCAGGGAGGTGCAGCCTTGGCAAACTATTCCCGAGCAAAGAAAGAAAACCCCTTCAAATCCAGTCTGACATCCAAATGTCAATCTCATATCCAGGAGACAGACAGAAGACTTTCTTACTATTTCTCAACAGGACATGGAGAAGCAAGAGGGTTTTGTTTCATTTTTTTGAGTGCTGCCATTATGTCTTGGGTATCACTTCATGTCCTCTCATGACATTTGCTACCCTTTAGGATTTAGGATTTCCAGGGTGATACATGTGACAGTCTTCTGATGACTTCAGGGTCCAGCCTGCCCAGCTCTTCTCTCTACACCTAAGGTTTCTTCCTTTTATGGGCACTTTTCTGCTTTTCATTTTTGAAGTAGAGGCTGGTCTTGAACTTGTGATCTTCCTGACAAACTTTATAATCCCAGTGCCGGAATCACAGGCCACCACCATCCATTCTTGTTTTGTCATGTTATAACTGTATATAGCTATGTCTACATACATCTATAGTTCTCTGTGATATATATTTTACATATATACAACGAGGAAGAGTGGAGAAAGAAGGGGAAGGAGAAAAGAGAGAAGAGAGATGAGAGAAAAGAGAGGAAGAGTACAGAGAGAAAAGAAGAAGAGGGGGGTAACTTGGTGTATGTTTACAGGATATAGCAATCGAGCATGTAGAAAGCCGGGTGCCTCTCCTGGGAAGGTCCCATCAAGATGATTCCTTCAGTCCGTAGGCAGCACTTTCAAAACAGCAGAGCAGGTTCTCCCAGCTGTGCTCCCCTTGCAGTCTGTGCAGACACTCCTGCCAGTCTCCCATTTTTGTTTTGTCTAGTTGAGGTGCACTCTGTTCTTTTTAGCACCCACCTTCAATCAACTTCCTAGCCATTCGGACTTCACTTCCTAAAGATTAATCAAAGGCATCCCTCTTACCTTCTTTGCCATCACCTTGCTGTTTAAACCATTCATCTATTTTCATCTATTTTATTCTTGACTTACCTTGTACTTCTGAAGTCTGCCTTCCATAGAGAAGCCAGCTTGATCATTCAAAACTGAAAATGCAATCCCATTGCAACTTGGTGTAGAATGTGCTGATGATTTACTGACATTGTCGAGGCCTTAATTTGCCCTAAAATTTCTGTGTTATCTGAGTTTTCTAGTCCCCACAAATACATGCTAATCCACATCGTGGCTGCACTGATGTTTGAACTCTTCTGTTATGGTTCTCTATCCACCGTGTTGTCTTCTTCCTCAATTCATTCATTAAGACTCAGGTCACTTTCTTCTCATCCAGTCTTTAATGTGGCCTTAGAACCACTTGAGCTTCCACTGGCTCTGAGCTGGGCTAGGAGCCCCTTCCCATCCTCCTTAGCAGCCGGTTGCAGTCTGCCCTATCGCTGTTGGCTAGGCTATCACCAGTACCCACCTGTCTCTGTGTAGTAGCTTTCGTGCTCCTGTGCCCAGTCGCCCCGGAGACTAACCTGAGGACAGAGGGTTTATTTTGTTCACGCTTCAAAGGGTTCCTTCCACCCATGGTTATGGAGCCACACGCATTGGCAGAACATCACACTGGTGGGCATGTATGTTGAGAAAGCATCTTCAGTTTTGGGGTAGAGAAAGCAGAGGAAAGGGCAGTAAGGACCAGGAGCAAGAACTTCCTGAGACACCACTCCAGCAACCCACTTCCTCCAGACAGGCCACTCCTGAAAAGTTTCACAGCACCCAAACAGTGCCACCACTTGGAGACCAAATATATAACAATCTGTAGAGAAGCACGTATTCTTTTTTTTTTTTTCTTTTTCGAGACAGGGTTTCTCTGTGTAGCCCTGGCTGTCCTGGAACTCACTCTATAGGCCAGGCTGGCCTCGAACTCAGAAATCCGCCTGCCTCTGCCTCCCAAGCTGTTGCTTATTGTACTTGTTGCTTCCAGTCATGTGCCAGGTGTATAGGCAGTAGAACGCTGGATTGCAGAAAGTGGATCTAACCTAGAAATATAAATTGGACAGCTTCTGACTTGATGATAGGCTCTAGGCCTTTCTTATCTAAGTCCCTCTCACCCTACTACCTTTGTTAGCAGAGAGTCATTAAAAGTATACCATGATGGACAACATTTGGCTTCAGGGTTGAGCTGCTCAGGGTCTCAAGGCCACTGCCACTGCCTCCCTAGAAGTGTGGCTTGGGCGTGTCCCTTATAACCTGAATTGCAACTTGAAAATCATCTGACAATTTCTCAGCCCTAACTTCTTGGGGTTGGTAAGCTTATTAAATTAAATGATGTCTGTCTTGTAGCTCATACCCAATTAACTAACCCCTCTGAAGTGGAATTTTTGGTTTCTTAGGGGACTCAGTTGTATTATGTGACATTTTTATGGAAGGATGAGAGGATGTTTTGCTGAAGCAGACACTTGAGAGGACACGTGACATTTGGAAAGAGTATAAGCAGAGCCAAGAGATGGTGAACAATGCTCTTGCATTGATTGGTACACCTTGCAATGTTTCTCTGGTCTTCACTGATCTTTGCTTGTCATTGCTTAGGAGAGAGAAACTTGACAAAGAACTTCTCGTGGTGTTCTGGCTGCTTCTTGCTGCTTCTGCAGACTAATGCCAACTCAGAGAAACCTTGTGGTTTCTTCTGGATTGAGCTGCTGCTACTGATTTCTGTTTGGTGTTTTTAGCCTGGACTGCTAAATGTCCTGACAGTGAAAATTGGAATTGCCCCCAAAGAACTGCTTCTAAACAGGTCCATATCCCCCTTGTCTTATTAACCATCTTTCTCTTCTACATTTGGTTGGTGGGCTAGAAGGGAGGTTGAAGTGTTTAGGTACTCTGATTAAAGTCGGCTTTGAAAAATCTAAGCCTCCACCCTCCCACCACTTTAAAGATCTGAAGTAGAACCTACCCAGTGATTGCAGCTTTTTTCCTGAGTGACCTCACACAAGGCTTAGTCTGGCACCAGCTGGGACCCTGCTGCAAATGTATGTTTTCGAGCACTGCTATCAAGACCTTCTGAGTCCGTAGCCCTGGGAATGTGACTGTCCTCATTTGGAACAACCTTCTAGGTGCTTCTGGTTGGGCTAGATTATGGCTGTCTTGTAGTGCTGGGCACAGAACCTATGGCCATGATTCTGAAGGGCAAGTGCTTCATCAGCCTGCAGGCATGCTAGAAACTGAGGATATGACCCATTGTCCTTCCTTTTCTTCAGAACGTCTTCCCAGCCCCTGGTATATTTATTCTTCCCTGTTCGTTGTCCTCTCCATTTGGCTATCAGCAGCACAATGCTGTAGTAATGAAGTTGTACAGCCTAACTCAGAGTTTATTCTGACATTTCAGCCTTATCTCAGGCAAGTCCGCACATACACTTCCAACTCTCTCTACATCAAACAAAATGGATCCAGGGGATACTCACATAGCCCTAACAAATTCAGCCTGGCCTAAGTTAAGTCTTATTTAAAAACAAACACTAACATCTCTGACTTCTTCTCTTTTCTTCTACTCACTATTGAGGGGAACCTCACCTTGGAGGCCAGATTGCAAGTATCATTTTACCAATCCTTCCCATAATATTATAAGAAAGAACCAGTGTGAACTTCCCTCACAAGATGAGGAAGCAAAGGGTCATGGGAATGAAGCGATTAATGTAAGCATGCCATTCATACTAAAGAGACCAATAAGGCTGTGGTGGCAGTGGCAGTGGTAGTGGTGATTGTGGTCAGGATGAGGTAGTTATGGTGACTAGAGATGGTTGTGGTGTTGATCATGGCTGTGGCTGTGGTAGTCACTATTGTGGTGACTGTGGTGGTGGTTGTAGTTGTGATGGTGGTGGTAACTATGGGGATGGGGATGGCAGCTGTTATAGTAGAGACTGTGATGATGGCTATGGAGATGATGGTGGTATCTGTGGTGGTGGTGGTAGCAGCTGTGGTAGTAGTGGCTGTGGTGATGGCTATAGAGGTGGTAGCAGCCATGGTAATAGTAGCCGTGGTAGTAGTGGCTGTGGTAGTAGTGGTTGTGGTGGTGGCTGTGGTAGGTGGCTATGGAGGTGGTAGCAGCCATGGTAGCAGTGGCTGTGGTGGTAGCAGAGGTTGTTTGTTATAGTAGCAGAACTACGTTCTCCCGTGTAATTTTCTCAACATTTCTAGAACAATTTTTAATGAATTCTTCCTGTCCAGTCACAGCATCCCTGGCTTGGAATTCCATCCTTTCTTCAAAATTTTGGGTCCCAGCTCCATGGAATCCATTAAATAAAGAAATATCAGCTGTAGCATCAGCTGAGAGCATTCTCTCCTCAAGTGTAGTCTCAGATCTGTGAGATGCCTCTGTAAACTGCTACATTAGCAATTCCAGTCTCCCTTTTGTGACTCATCCCCAGAATGGAGGCTGCCACTTTTGCCCTGCTAATTAAGGTCAAAGTCTACCATTGTCCAGATAGACTTCTGAGCTCTATGGGAAAATGGTGGACTCCTAGCAGGGCTTCTCCTTCTCTGACCTTGTCTAGGGAGCTCGAACCCTCACCCTCTACCTGTAGAATGCTATGTAGCCTTGGTTAGATTACAGGTTCAACTTTTCTTCCAATAAGAACCCGATCAGCAAGCACCTGAGATTCCTAGAATGCCCCCAATGTTAATGAGTCATCTCAGTGCCTTAGCCTTCAGCCAGTGACCCTTGCCAGCCCTGGATATTTCTACCTACTTCCCCAAAACTATATAACTGTTGACTCACCCCAAGTAAAGTTGATGTCTCCCCAAAGCTGGTCCCGCTGTGCTGTTACTACCGTTCGTTCTCTCAGGCTATCTGAAACCCTGTTCAAGGACTCTGGTCCTTTTGTCCTTATGGACTAGTGGCCAATCATCCCGGGGATAAGGGAGCTCCTCGACCACCATAGTTGTTACTTCCAGGATTCCTTATCAGATCATTTTGCCTCCTGTTGTGTGTGTTAAGGCTGGCCATGCTGAACACTCTCTGTCATCAGTTAGGCATATTCTCTTGTCAGTGGGTAGGTTCTGTTTTCTGACTGGGCCCCAAGGATACCCTCTGTACCAGGTTGGTCTTCTCGATGCTCGTCAACTCCAAGGTTGTAACTGTGTAGACTTTTCATTTCCCACTTTCTTTCTTGCTAGATCACCTCACTGATCATCAAAACCAGTTGATTCTTACAATGTCTCCCAAATTTTCCTTTCTTCGTTTCTTCCTTCTCTACCTCCTTCTTCACAGTATTGTATATGTGCACACATGCGAAAGTCAGAGGATAACTTGATGAAGTCAGTTCTCTCTTTCCAATTTTGTGGTTCAAAGCATTCAACTCAGATCATCAAGTTGGTGACAAACACCTTTGTCTGCTAAGCCACCTCACCAAGCCTCTTCCTTCTTTTTATTTGAAATTCCATAATCTTAGTTGTGCTCTCCAATAACTGCCTTTGGCCCATATTCCTGATCTACTAACCCAAGTCTTTGTCCTTTGTCACATCTTATTCTAGGCTTTATAAGAACCTGGCTCCTTAGTTGTTTTTCCCAAACCACACTAATAATTAAGACTTTCCTATAGCCCACAGAAACTCAAATTCCTTAGCATTAAGGTCCTCTAGAGTCTAGCCCTGGTCTACTTTTCTGGTCTTTTAATGATATCCCTTAGCATTCTGGGTAAGAATTGGATACTATACAAAAAAGGCTGTGGGGGAAGGGATGAGAAGGAAGTAGGAGAGGGAGGGTGGGATATTAGCATCTGATGCAGTCAACAAAGGCTTCAACCACCTCCATACAAGTCCTTACATACAGAGATACAGAAGCTGTTCTGATTCCCTTTGACAGGTCTGAGTCTTCACATATTCATAAGCAGCACTGAGGGGGAATTTAGTCAGGCAGGACCACGCCTGGAGAGGATAGAGTGGGGACGGCAGCAGGTACACTTCCAGATGCTGCAGATATCACGCTTTAGCTCTGGAAAGGGATCCTGCTTCTCCTACCACAACACTCGCTGTAGATTCACATGATGACCGCTTTGGCCAACCAAGTGAGGTCACTCTTTGTGCTTCAAGCATGCTAAAGTTGACTCATGTTGAGGTCTTGCCAGTCTTTTCAATGTTATCTTGTAAAACTAGCACTTGAAATGTGAGTCGCAATACACACAACTCACCTGTTTAAAATGCAGAGATGAGGTGGGGCTGTTGCTTTGCAGTGCTTGCCTTTCATGCCTGAGGCCTTGGATTTAATCCCAGCACCTCACACACTCAAAATGGATACCAAAGCTGAATATACAATTCAGTAAGTTTTAGCCTATTTACAGGAATGGACAACTAAAACCCCAGTCCATTTTAGAAATTTCACCTCCTCTAAACAAACTTTGTGCCTTTACCTCCCTGCCCTCTCTTTCCACACACCCCCATCCCCACCTGAAGCAACCATAGGACCAGTTTCTATCTCTACATCCCTATCTTAGACATGTCATATGGATGGAGTCATGGAGTAAGTGACCTTCTGAGTCTAGTTTCACATCATATTTGTGGGGCCTACCTAACAACGTGTGTCCTGCTTCACACCCTTCTATGTCCATTTAGGACGCATTGGACAAATATATTGCATTTATTCACCCATATTTTCAGGTGGTGAGCATTTGGATCAGGTTGATCCTCTGGGTATTACTAGTAGCCTTGCTGTGAGAATTCACAGACTGCATAAGCTTTTTGAAGGCACCCAGCTGTGGCTCTGCAGGATTTTAGGATGACTATGTTTAATTATTCCAGAGAACTCCAGGAGCTAGCTTTGACTGAATCAGCTGCTTTGGAAATGGGCCTGTTGTGAGAATTCCTTTCCAAGGAGACACATAAACAACATCTACCACCTCCTCAGAGGGTCCCAAGGATAATCCAAAGTTTAATTTCATCCATATTCACCCAGGAGGACCAAACGAGTTTATTGCTCTTACTTACAGAGGCTGAGTGAGGGGTTCCTAACAGGAACATGGCTAATTGAAAATCAGCCACAATGAAAGGTTATTGTGGTAGTTTCAATAAGAATGGCCCCATAGGCTCATATATTTGAATGTTTAGTCACCAAGGATTAGCACTATTAGAAGGACTAGGAGATGTGGCCTTGTTGGAGCAAGTGTTATCTTGTTAGAGGAAGTACATCATTATTCTATGCTTAAGGACCAGGGTATAACTCCCAGCTACTGCTCCAGCACCTGCCTGCATGCTACCATGCTCCAACCATGATAATAATAGACTAAACCTCTGAAGCTGTAAGCAAGTCCTCAATCAAATACTTTCTTCCATAAGAGTTGCCTTGGCCATGGTGTCTCTTCACAGCAACAGAACAATGACTAAGACAGGTATATACCTATCGTGGATGGTGGCTTTACCATAGCTGCATGAATGGAACACTTTCTCTTAGTCTTCCTAAGGCTACCTATCTAGCACACCCACAAGAGATCAGTGCTTTTCAAGCAGTGGGTCGCCTCCCTTTGAGGGGGGCAGACAACCGTTTCATAGGGGTCACATATCAGATCACATTTCTTGCACATCAGATATTTACATTATGATCCATAACACTGGCAAAATTACAGTGATGAAGTAGAAAGGAAAATATTTTTCTGGTTGAGGTCAGCACAACATGACAACCTGTATTAAAGGGTTGCAGCTTTAGGAAGGTTGAGAACCACTGGCCTAGATCCTTCTGATTCAATTGGGCAGATTTGCATACAAATAGCTGGAAGGAGTGGCTAGACACTCAGGTGAACTTCCAAAGATCCTCCTTACCCCGTCTTTCTCTGAGAGAACATCAAGTCTACAGGCCAATTGTGATTAACTGTTGTAAATTGGCACAGTTGATTTGATGAAGAAGACACGTCCTATGTCTACATTCTTCCAGCACCCTCTGACAGTCTATTTCAGCATGTTTCACACTCAGCCTTGCAATATGGTTGCAGTGGGCACCTCTATCTTTACCAGAACCCCTTCCCTCTTGAATGGCACCCACTCATCTTTTTATAGAATTGTCCCCTCTACAGCTCATCTACTGGCCTAGCTAGGGAACACATTCCATCACTGTGGTAAGAATGAGACTATGACCTCCTTCAGGCTAAGTTAGCATCAGTTCTGACCTTTTTCCAGGACTATAAGAATTCCCATGCTACTGAGGCAAGCCTGGAGTTCCTATAGTAGTGGCTTTGTTACTACCACAAGGTGAAATCTCCTGAGAAACTGAAATCAGCCTAGTCCCTATGAGAAGTGCTGGAGTACCTGATGACTTTGGTCACTCCACCATGCCAGAAACATGTAGAATGTTTGTTTCTTGAGCCCATGAATTCTCAACTTAAAAGTTCTTGTGAAGCTGCTTCTGTCAACAACGCAGAATGCTCATCTGCATGGGCAGAAATAACACTACAGTCCCAATGAGGCAAGATGTTTGCATACATCACAGGACGATGAGAGGACAGTGACTCAGATGTTTTTCTTTTTAATCAGAGTATCCAGGTTTCCCTGTGTTTCTAAAATTAGTGCAAAATACAGAATTCAGAATCCTAATCAACTAGTTGATTAATGGTGAATTTGTTCTTCCCTTGGACTTTGCTTCTGAAGTCTTGTTCATTTTATTATGGTATTTACTCACAGAAATTCCCCAGTGATAACTGGCAAATAAACAAATGACCCTTGTTCTTGGAAACATGTCCTATGCTACATTGCCAACAGTGGGGTTTTCTCTTCATGGAGGAGGCTGGGTTTTAATATGTGTGTATGTGTGTGTATGCCCAAGAGGTTCAAAGCACAATCAGTTGATCTCACTTGAGGATTTGAGAACTAATCAAAGAACATTAGTTATTTTCTTAAGGGTCCTATTAAGAGCTCTTCCTGCCTGCTATTGAGGAAAACTGGGCCACCTTTATTTCTACAAAGCTTCATAAATAGGTTGTCTGCCAACTTATATGTTGCTAATTTATTTCTTTATAATTGCTTTTGTGGATGTGATAATGAAGATCTATTTTCCTTATTACTTAGGAAAATGAAGATTTTTAAAATTCTAATTTCTTAAATATGGAAAAGAGAAACAAGTAGTTTTCATAAGGAGGTCTCTGTTGTAGGATAAATTCAGAGAAACAAGAGAGGGACAAGGACAGCGTGTTAGTGATGGGAACATCCGGAGTGTCTACCATGGTGAATTTTGGTGTTATCATCTGCATTTTCATTGGCTGAAGAGAAAACAGCAGCTATTCATATATATCTGTATCCAACCTGCCTTAAAGTACACACTTATGATTTTATCTTCAAAACTGCACATTTTCAAGGCACCACAATGTCTGCTTTTCTACCCTGGAGACATAACGTGTAAAGGTAAAACAGAAGGATTTGGGGGACAATAGCTGCAAAAATACCTGTGAGGGCCCAGGGAGATCCTTGCCACTTCTGTAACCATGACTGCTGTATGGACTGAGGAGGCCCAGATAGACAGGGCATTTACAAAGGTCTGGTTCCTGTCCTCACTGTCAGATCACATTCTACTTCTCTTATCAATGCTTAAGAGGCTTCTTCTTTGGAAAGCAGCTGTCTCTGGAGAATGTGATGTAATTGTGACTCGCTTGTGAGATTCTTTAAAGTAAGGGACTCTTCCTTAAAATAGAAGGGGATTTTCACTTTGAGGACAAAAAGTTTTCTCTGCTTACTCTTAGTCATAGGGCGACTATGGCCCTGTTCCTCGTTCTTACCCTGCTTCCTTAGTTACATCATGGAAACACTCGGAAAGTGTGGTGGCTCCTGTATACGAACACTTGGTTCCCAGTTGTTGGCCTTGTTAGGGAATGTTATGTAACCTTTAGGAGACGGTGCCTTGCTGGGGAAGGACATCATGATGGACACGGTTTGAGGTTTTTATAGACTGGCCCATTTCCTGTTCTTTTGCTCTGCTTTTGTGTGTGTGTGTGTGTGTGTGTGTGTGAAATGAGATCTTCCTGCTTCTTCACTGCCTGGCTTCCAGCTCCTGCTGGTATGTCTCCCCTACAATGCATAGCAATCCCTCAAGAATTGTACATCAAAACAAACCATTTTCTCCTCTTAGTTGCTTTGGTCATGGATATATTTCCTTACTGAAAATGTCTTCACCTATGCATTTGATTAAAGGCTGCTATGCTAGTATATACTTTTTTCTTTTTTCATTGAGACAGGAATTTCATTCTATAGTCTAGGCTGGCTTGGAACTCACTTTGAGCTGGCTGTTACTGTTTCAGCCTCCAGAGTTTCATGAGCAACATGAGATACCACATGTGTGTTACCATAACTGTCTAGGGCTGCTATTTTCTGTTGATAACATTTTTAGTAGTTTAGCATGCTTGCTTTTCATAAAGAATGTATGGAGATAAATTCCAAGATGATGGTTGGTAGTCCATTTACTGCTTGTAGGGAAGGAGCAACATTGTCCCTCTGGCCTCATGCTTCTTTTGCCACAGGGCATTTTCTGAGCAGTACTCATCAGTGTCCACTGTGGCCTGTGGAACACTGCCTAGTTACTTATGTTGTCTCAACTTCACTTTCTTACCCTTTCTTATGTGTTGTCTCAAATGGACTCAGCCCCTTTCTGCCTATTCTTGCATGGTTTCTGCCTTTAACTAGGTATGCAAGATTTAGAAACGCTCACAATTTTTGGGTTTCATGTTCCTTTTAAATGTTGAGTATGGTATCTTTCAAGTTTTTATCAGCTCTATAGTGCCTTTTCTATGCTTCTGTGTTCTCATGCATTTAACTCTGATCTAAGTTCTTAAATTAATCTTTGTATTATTTTCACTAAGTGTCACAAGCAGAGATAGGAGAAAATGGTATCTTAGTGCCTTAAATACAGCATCAAGAATATTACAAGTCATAGTGAACCCTTAATTAATTAGTTGATAAGTTACCTCTCTCTAATTTACTTCAGATGCCTTCTGTTTAAAAGGCAGATAGTGCTGTTGGGGGTGGGGTAGCCAAGAAAAATGTAATGGGGATGTATTTATGATGCTACTTGGATATATGATACAAGTAACAGTGATGACTGTTTTAGTTTGGGCTTCTATACCTGTGAAAAAACACTGTGATCAAAAGCAACTTGGGGAAGAAAGGGTTTATTTGACTTATTCTTAGTCACAATCCATTGAGGGAAGCCAAGGTAGGAACCTGGAGGCAGGAACTGAAGCAGAAACTATGAGCCAATGCTGTTACTAGCTTGCTTCCTATGGATTGCTCAGCCTGCTTTCATATAGCACCCGGGACCAGGAGTGGCAGCACTCACAATGAACTGAACCCTTCCACATCAATCATCAAGCAAGAAGCTCCTCAGGCATGCCTACAGACCAATCTTCTAGGGACATTTTCTGAACTGACTTATTCTCTTCCAAAATGACTCTAGTTTGGGTCAAGTTAACATAAACATAACCAGCACAGTGACTCTGTTGAATTTGTGGCACTGTTAAAGACAGAATGAACATTCTGGAGCATTATGCTGGGACCTGTAAGTGCTCATACTGGTTCCCCTGGAGGCAAGGTTACGAGAATCTAACTGTAACCTCAGCACATGGGCAGTGGCAGCAGGTGGAGTCAGCCTGGACTGCATAGTGAGACCTTGTTTCCAAACACTAAAGGCTGAGGGTGTGGCTCAGTGGTAGAGAGCTTGCCTAGTTTGTACTAAGCCCTGCTGGCTTCCATCCCTGTTTCCTGTTTTTCTTTCTACCGCCCCTCCACCCAACTCCTAGTTTTAGTTTATTCTAGGTTTCTAAAGTTATTCAAACTTGAAGAGAGTCACTGGCCATTGTCTTAGTTTCTGCTGTGAACAGATACCATGACCAAGGCAACTCTTACAAGGACAACATTTAATTGGGACTGGCTTACAGGTTCAGAAGTTCAGTCCATTTTTATCAAGGCAGGAACATGACAGCTTCCAGGCAGGCATGGCACAGGAGGAACTGAGAATTCTACATCTTCAACTGAAGGCCACTAAGAAAAGGCTGGCTCCCATGTGATTAGGAGGAGAGTCTCTTTGCCTACCCTAACAGTGACACACTTCCTCCAACAAGGCCACACCTCCAAATACTGCCACTCCCTGGGCCAAGTATATTCAAACCACCACAGTTATCCCTAAAGTTCCATGTGTGCAAAGACTTTGTGTACTGCCCCTCAGTAGTATCACCATTCAACCTTTCAGTCAGCACTTTCAACGCCAGAGAAAGTTTGTATTTTAAAATATATACACGCTGCTTTGAAGTTTGAAGGAGAAAAATAATTTTTATTTTATTTAAAAATTCTTTTGACATTTGTTGCATAGGTGTGTTCATGCACATGCTTGCAAGCATGCTCATGCAGTGGTATGCATGCTACAGTCAGAGGACAACTTGCAGAAGTAGATCTCAGGTGATCAGGCTTGGCAACAAGTGCCCTTACCAATGCAGGCATCTTACCAGCCTGCAATGGCTAGTCCTGCTTGTCAGCCTGACTACATCTGGAATGAACTGCAATACAGAAATGGACGGCAGACCTGTGATCCATACCTTGAGGCTGGAAGTCACAAGTTTCTAACCTTGATCTTGACATGGAGATCTTGAGTCATAGTGGCCATGAAAAACTTAGGCCCAGGCAAGGTAGTACATGCCTTTAATCTCAGAAGATTAAGGCATGAAGATCTCTGAGTTCAAGGCCAGTTTGGAACAAAGCAAATTCCAGATCCAGGCATGGCCATACACCCCTTTAATCTGGGCCACACCTTCTGCTGGAGGCTTACATAAGGACCTTGGAAGAAGGAAGACTCACTCTACTTTGCCTGATAATAGTTACTTTGCCAGCACATCTGTTGGAATTTACTCCTTCAGGATTCTAGCTTACATAGAAGACCAGGTGAAACAACTAGCCTCATGGGACTGAGCAACTACTAGACTTCTGGACTTCCCATTCACAGCTGCCCATGGTTGGGTTAGTTGGATTACTGACTGTAAGTCATTACAATACACTCCCTCAATACATAGACAGATTCCATACGTTTTGTGACTCTAGAGAACCCTGACTAACACACAGCCTGAGAAAATTAACTTTTAGATAAAATAATGCACTGGATTTTGTTGTCTTCCACAGTTGCCTTTAAATAATCTCATTGATTTTGCTGTATCCTCTGATGCTGAGAGCATCAGAGGATAATTGATATAATTTGGAGCATTATATAAACAGTAACACCCATTGTGATAGTTATTTTGAATTATTACTATACTTCATCATAAATTAAAATGCTGAAATTATATAAACACTAAGACAAGCTGAGACAGTTCCTTTAAATTATCTCCCCATAATTAATCATAAACTAAAACACAAATATAAATAAGAGATTCTGCTTTCATGTAGAACATTTATTGGATCTGATGTGGCATTGCAGTTGATCTGCAGAGTGCATTTTAGCAGTGGAAGGTCAAACCGCCTGAGCCCTGGTGTGTGTTTACCAAGCTAGTGTTTAGACACATTTATACGCAAGTATTCCCAGGGCAGCACGATTAGAGAAAGTCACATATAACCTATGTAACCATTACATATGCAATGCAGAGTGAAGTTGAAAAAATAAAATAAAAATCAGCTCCTAAGCACTTTCATGACAGACTTTTTTCTTTGTCACACAAAGGATACACGGCTGATTCAAAGTTCAGAACAGCTCAGTAATATAATCAAATATATATATTATAGGACACCATGATGAGTCCTGTCTGAGCCTGTTTAAGAATACTCCTCAGGGAAGGCTTCAAAGAGCGGCAATAGGAAGGCAGCCTCTGTTAGTAGCTGGCAGTTCTCACAGATTCCAAGCATGCTGCACAGCCCGGCATCTCCTGTGGTTAACAGCCGTTTCTAAAGCAAGTGCTGAATGCTTGTACAAGAATTAAACAATGCTTTTGAACAGCCCTGTTTTATCTTAACCTACAGAAGGCAAATTGATGCTAAGCAAACAGAAGCAATGTAAAAATCTGAAAACACTGCCCTCTATGATTAAGAATTTAACTCTTCCATTGATCAAAATATGAACGAGGTGGGTCTGGCAAATGTCTTTTCACCAGCACTGTAGGAAAAAGTCTTTCATCTCCAAGTTCCACCTTTTCCCTTTCTCTTTTCCCCTCCCTCCCTCTTTGAATTGTCCTTCTGTTTGTACAGATAATTACAAGAAATTAAATGTTAACCTTTCCATTTCATTCTTTACTTAGTGGTATTTTTACGTATAGCCCATGTAACCATTACTTATGCAACACAGAGTAAAATTGATAAAAATAAAATAAAAAACCCAAACACAATTTTACTTCCTAGTAGCCTCTAAGGGCTATTTCTACTCAGCTTATTAGGTCTACAGATAAATGCTTATTTGTCTGAGGCATTCGTAGTAATTTATGAATAAGTAAATTCTGTTTTCCTTGCTATGGTATATAAATAAGAAGCTTTTAAAATTACAGTATGTGAGGCCTATAAAGAATTGTTTCATTTAAAACAAAGCCATGGCTGGACTGGCTAAATGGCTTAGCAGGTAACCAGTGGTAAGGACACACATTAAGGTCATGCAGGTTTTTTGTCTCTCATTAAGTGTCCCCTTAGATTTAGTGCCCACTGATGAGTTCTTGCTTAAGATGACAGTCAGTCTGTGTATTGATCTAATTACATGCCTGTTGCAGGAAATATTAAAAAAGATGGAATGTATATGGCACATGTTCTTGCATTATGCCCTGGTTCTCTCCACCCAGCTCGCTAGGTTCCCACTGGCAGGTCACTACCACGCCAGCCCCATGCTTCAATACCCCCATGGTCTCTGTGGTGCACATCAGGCAAACCCACACTTTGCTGCTATATCTTTCTCTCTGGAACCCAGACGAGCCACTGCGTGAAGGAAAACACAACACAAACTTAATTCAGAAACAATGATAACTCAATCTCTGGGCGCATCAACTAAAACCTAATCTTGTAAGCCTTATTTAAATCTGATTCCTCTGGTGGCGAATTCTTGCGGATCCGCCATACCAGGAGACTCTAGTAGCTACATCTTACCCGTTCCAAAAAGCTCTCTCTCCCTCTCTTCCTTCTCTGTTCTCCTCTCCATTCCAGAAGTCTCTTATGTACCCAGAGATTGTCTCTTTTATTCATTAGGGGATTGGTTCACAAGAAGTCACAGGTGTAACTCATTCCTTGTCTGAAGCCCCTCACAGAAGAGCAGAATTAGCATCAAATTACAATCAACCCCAGGGCTATCCACAACACATGCCCAATTTGTTGTATTTAATACATAAACATTATTTTTGCATGCCAATATAGCCTAGGAATAAATTTATATCAGTTCATAAAAATTGCTTTTATTTGAGATAAGGTCTACCTTTATGTTCTGGTTAGATTTTATTGACCACTGTACAAAATATAAAGTCACCTGTTAAGAAGGAACTTTGGTTGAAGAATTGCCTCCATCAAATGTCTGAGAGATTATCTTGATTGCTGACTGATGTAGGTGGGTCCCATAGGCAGCACCATCCATAGATGGTGGGTCTGGGCTGTGTAAGAAAGTCAGCTGAGCTCGAGCGAGTCAACAAGCTAGCACACTGTGTCTTTTCATGTTTCAGTCTTAAGTTTCTTCCACGGCTTCCCTCAATGATGTGGGGGTAAATGCTTGAAGAGAAATTGCTCATTTGCAACTGTTGTCTCATTAGTCAGTGCCCCCTGATCTCTGGCAGACTCAAAGCTCCTCTGAGTGCACCATTGACAACAGGAAGATCAGCCTTGAATTGGTGTAGCATCACAGAGTCATAGAATATGCACTGGGGAGAATGCAGAATTTTAGTCTTTCTGCTTTTGGTGGTGAATAAATGGTCCCAGAGGGCTTGGTAATGTGTCCAAGGCCAGTCTACTTGTAATAATCCTGTCCTGTATTCTGAGTCATATAGCAGAATCTAAGTATAGTATAAGTGAGTCTTTGTGAAGTCTCCAATTATGGTCTCAAGGTAGGGTGGGGGCAAAGGGAAGCTACAGTTGTGTCTCCATTGATATTTATGGATTATTATAAGATCACTCATGATTCCAGATACTTTTCTCAAACCTATAGTGGCAAATCTTTAATGGCTGCTCTGTGCTCCCAGTGAGTATGTGCATCTCTCTGCACCTGCCCAAGAGCTCTGGATTCATGAATGAAAGTCATGCACACCCAACCTTTATATTTAATCTGCCTTAACTAGGTCAATGGCTGGGCACTTCCAAGTCTTCCCAAGGCTAGCACACCCCTCCAGTATTCCTGAGTTAACACTTTCTAAATCTGTATTTTATCTTTGCTGCCCTGTTTCCTTCTGGGCAGCCCTCCCATGGGGCTGCTTTCCCTTTGCACCTACATTGCTGGGTGATTTCTCTCCTGCAGCTCTTAAGTCTGATCTCTCTGCTTCTGAGTCATGGCAAGTCTGCCCTTTTCCCTCTGTGTTTCTTTCCAGGGAATCCTTAAAGTCCTGCCTTTGTCCTCCTGCCCATCCAGTGGCCACTGACCCTTTACTGATCAATCAAAAACCAATTGGGGACAGGGAACCTCAGCATCTGGACAAGTAGGTTCCAGTGTGACGTTGGGAGGCAAATTGAGACAAAGCATTAGAACCAATCCCCAACAAAAACGTTCAAATTTTCTGTGAGAATCCCTTGGGGTTTTGATTCCAGCACCTAGAAACAGAACCCAGAACTTGACCCTGATAAACACATAAATAAATAACACCATTCTAAGGCTGACCCCTAGCTCTAATCTTGTTCCAGGGCCCATCTTCCTTCCTTCTCCAGACTTATGTAAACACAGGCTTTGGCACAGTTAGTATAGACAAAGCAGGTGGGAAAGCACCTTTCACCCTGCTGGTGAACAGCATTTACTCTGTTTTCAATAAAGGGTAATAGGCCAGGTCTTAACAGCAGGGGGCTGGGTTAGAAAACTCTTTGCCCAGAGTCTTCAGGTTTATTCTAGTTTGGAACTGCCATTCTAGTAGTTTGGTAGGTGGCCACACTGAGGTGGAGCCCCAGGTGGGGATGTAGTCTTCCAGCAGTGGCTTCCCAGACAGCTTCTCATTCCAAAGCTGACCAACGTCAGCACTGATACCTGGAGTTGTGCTTACTCCTCCTTTGTTATTCGTGGGCTGCAGGATGAGTTTCCAATTGCAGCAGCCAACCTCCTACCTGACCCTTCACTTGCTAGGAATGCCCAAAGGTTCCATGACTCAATACAGACCCTCCATTTGCCCAAGAACAAACAGGTATGGTCTGGAATAATAGGACAGAATCTGTCTTCCTAGTCTTGAATCACGCACCCCACTTTCGTCTTTTCTACTGGTGATGTGGGGCCACATTCTCTCCCCTTCAGCTGTCACAGAGTATAACCTCGCACGCTGGCTGGTTTTTACTTCAACTTGACACAAGCTAGAATCATTTGAGAGTAGAGAGCCTCAGTTGAGAAAATGCCTCCAGAAAATCAGGCCGTGGGCAAGCCCGTAGGGCATTTTCTGAATTAGTTATTGATGGGGTGGCAGCCCACTGTGGGTGGTGCCACCCATGGCTGGTGGTCATCGAGTCTATAAGAAAGCAGAATGAGCAAGCCAGCAAGCAGCACTGTTCCATGGACTCTGTCCCAGCTCTTGCCACCAGGTTTCTGCCCTGTTTGAGTTTCTGTCCTGATTTCCTTTGATGATGAACAGCAATGTAGACATGGAAGTCAAATAAACCCTTTCTTCCGCGACTTATTTTTGGTCACAGTATTTCATCACAGCAGCAGTAACCCTAACTAACAGACCATGAAAGCCCAGGATATCAAGAACAGCCGCACATGGCCCCAGCACTTCCCCAGCCAATGGCTATTTTTGCATCCTATTTTTCTTCACATTTATTTAAATTTGGCCCACTGCCCCTGAATTTTAAGTCTGTTTGCCTGTCGTATTTATTATCCCTTTGTGTGTGACATGTTACAACTCTCCATCCCAGTTGTCTTTTGATGTATGCTTCTCTTTCCCCTGTGCAGATGTATCAACTTCTACATGCTCAAATTCACCAGGGTTCTATTTTGATTACATTTATATATTTAGACATTGAAAATGTTTGCTATACTCAAGCTAAAGAGAAATGTGCTTTTGTTTGTCTACTCCCTCAGATCCATTTAGCATTTGGACTTGTGTATGCTTTGAAGAATTAATCTGTCTCCTTATTTTTCTTCCCCAAATTACCATCCTTTACTTCATTACCGGGTATGATAAAGGATGTTTTTGTCCCGACTCACATGGCAGGTTATACACGAAGCTGGGTGCATTTCTGTACTTCACTCCAAAGGTGTGCCTGTCTGGTCAGACTCCACCATTGTTTCAGTTATCAGGCATTTCTAGAACACCCGGATGACTGGTTGAACAGTCCCTTGTCCTATTTTTTTCTTTTTCAATGTTTTCTCATTCTACTTAAAATATTTTTTATTATTAGTGTGCGTATAATGTATGTATGTGTGTGCACACACACACATGCTATAGCACACATGTGGAGGCCAGAGGACAACTTTTTGGAGTTGCTTCTCTACTTCCACCTTTACATGGGTTCTAGGGATCAAACTGAGGTCACCAGGCTTGCACTGAGACAGCCCTTATCTGTTGAGTTATCTTGTTGGCACCCTAAAAATTATTTTTTAAGACTGAACTTTTTAAGGTAGCCCAGGTTTGTATCAAACGTGTAATCTTCCTGCCTTAGTTTCTGAGTAGTAGAATTATAGGCATGCACAGTGGTGCCGGGGCTGCACATTTCAGATCTTGTTATGAACAACAGCAGCATTTCAATCCTCTCTATAGAGCAGCCTGCGGGTGCTTTATTATTAGAGCTAGCACAGTAGTGGTACTGGGATATCCAAGCTAAGAGCCAGCATTTCCTTTCTAAATGTCAGGATCCTTTGGGACAGGCCACTCAGTCCAAGTGAACTGCTAGGTAAACTTTGTTGTTTTTGGGTAGAGTTCCTTAATTTAGACTAGGTAGAATAAATAAGACATTTCAGTGGCTGTGAGAAATGGGGTGCAACCCTTTCCGAATATCTTTTGTTATTCAGTGCTACAGTGCTGTTCAACGTTTTAATTCTTAAAACAACCATGAGGTTAAGATATTGGTTTCTACATGTTCTAGGAGAGAGCACCTTTTCAAAAATCATAGACCATTCCTCAGAGCAGATGAAGAGTACACATCCACCAAGACTTGTTTTCTTTCTTCCTTTTTAATTTTCTTTCTTTTTTTTTTTTTTTTTTTTGTACTTATTCACTTACATCCTGCCTGCTCCCAGGCACCTCTCCTACAATCCTTCCCTCTCTCCTTCTCCTCTGAGTGGGTGGGAACCCCCTTGGGTATGCCCCTAACCTGGCACTTCAAGTCTCTGTGAGGCTAGGTGCTTCCTCTCCAACTGAGGCCAGACAAGGCAGCCCAGCTAGAAGAAATTTCCCACAGACAGGCAACAACTTTTGGGATAATCCCAGATCCAGTTGTTTGAAACCCACATGAAAACCAAGTTGCACATATGTTATATATGTGTAGGGAGGCACAGGTCCAGCCTGTGTATGTTCTCTGGTTGGTGGTTCAGACTCTGAGAGCCCCAAGGGTCTGCAATCCTTCCTCCTATTCTTCCATAAGAATCTGCAAGCTCTATCCACTATGGGTGTCTGCATCTGTCTAAGTCAGCTGCTGGGTGGAGCCTCTCAGGCCATGTTCCTGTCTGCAAGCATAACAGAGTATCATTGATAGTGTAAGAGACTGGTGCTTGGCCATGGGATTGGGTCTCCAGTTGGGCCAGTTATTGGTTGGCCATTTCTTCAATCTCTGTTCCATCCCCTGTGCCTGCATTTCTTGTAGACAGGATAAACTCAAGGTTGTAAGTTTTGTGGGTAGGTTGGTCACTCCACTGGGGTTCCTGCCTGGCTACAGGAGGTGGCCTCTTCAGGTTGTATATTCCCAATGTTGTGAGTCACAGCTAAGGCTATCTCCATTGATTCTTGGGCTCTTTCCTTATCCCGGATCTCTGTCTCATTCTGGAGATGCCCTCCCCACCTTTTCACCCCCATCTGTTGCAGATTTCCATTCATTTTCATGGTCATCTAGCCATCTCTCCTGTCCTTCCCCATACCTGATCCTGAACCCCCCATTCCCCTCTCCCTCCCCTCTCCCTCCTACTTCCCTCCTTCTGTCTGCCTCTTATGACTATTTTATTCCCCCTTCTAAGTGAGATTCAAGCTTCCTCAATTGGAAGGCGTGTTTTCTTAAGGTCACTAACTCATAAGAACCAACATTGCAGGACTCTACTAGTTTAAAAAAGAGGTCTACATGATCCACTTTGCTTCTTTGTCTTCAGAACTAATCATGAGATCAGTAGGTGTTCGTGGACTAGCACTGCACTAATTTAGAAGACGGGGAACACAAGGCTCTAGAGAGACCACATTGCAATATTATCTTTATCAAGTCTCAGAGTTGATTCTAAAATTATAAAAACTAACCAGCTCTCTTCAGGATATTACACCAAGCCTTAAAAATTCAAAGAAAAGTTCCAAAAATAATTCTATCTCTTTTTATCAGTCTTGAGCATAAATATTTTTATAATACTTTATTTTTCAAAATAGCATCTGATGTAGTTCTGGTTGGCCTAGAACTTGCTTTGTAGCTGAGAATGACCTTGAACCCTTGACTCTCCACCCTGATTCCACCCTCAGAATGCTGGGATTAAAGGTATGTACCAGGCAGGCCCAGTTTATACCACATTAAGGATCAAACAGAGGATCCTGAGCATATGAGGTGAGCTTTTCCCCAATGGAGCTACATACGCATTCCTACAAATAACGACTGAAGGTAGAAACTCAAGCCTTATACCCTTGTATCACGGTTGGTGGGAGCTTCACTTTGCTATTTGACTCATTGGTTTTCAGTATTTCTGATAGGCTAGAATAAGCCTCATGGAGCTTCAGTATATCTTAAACATTTGCACACAATGCCAGCTTGTGCCCAAGGTTGAAACCCACTGGCCTCAGTCTTTTACGGTGACTTCTCTGTTAACATTGTATAGCTCAGATTTTTCATTCTGAAGTGTTTAGCCATGCAACATCTACTGCTGAAGGGTGAAGCCCCTATCGCATAATAACTATATCTTAGATAACTCATTCATCCTACTTAAGCCCTCAGTATCTTAGTGTTTAAAGCAAGTGGAATTTTGCTTAAATTAGAGTTTAAATTTTAAATTAAACTAATTTTAGAACGGTTTTAGGCTCACAACAAAATTAATACCTCTGAAAGTAATCTATAGATTTAACATAATTCCTAACAAATGTTTAGTATCATTCTTCTCAGAACTAGAGACAACTTCTCAGAACAAGAAATCCAAGATTTCACATGGACCCTGAAGAGAACAGGGATAACGAAAGTACTCCTAAGAGGAAAGAACACTGCTGTGCATCATAGTACCTGAGCTCAAATCTTCCTACAGAGGTAGTGACAGAACAGCCTAGTACTGTCATAATTATGACAGCTATGTGGACTGTCTTTGCCTGATTTGTTTGTATGTTTTGTTTTTGTTTTCTGTTGCTGTAATAAATTACCTCTGACAAAAGCAATGTAAAGGAAAAGAAGCATTATTTTAGCTAACAGTTCAAGGTGTACTCCATCACAGGGAGGAAATGAAAGCAGCAGGAGCTAGCTATACTGCACCCACAGTTAGGAATCAGAGTGGGATAAAGACATATAGCTGCCTGGTTTCTTTTCTCCATTTATGTGATCCGGGCCCCAGCCAGGGAAACAATGCCACCACCCTCAATGAGCGGCTCATTCCCCCTTAATTAATTGAGGTAATCCATCAGGGCAGGCCCAAAGCCATATCTTCCAAAGGACACTAGATTCTGTCAAGTTGATGACACCATCATGTAGACAAACATCATAGAATGGAAGACAGAAATAAACCAAAGCAGCTGTGACCACTTAATTTTTTGTTAAAGGTATCAAAAACATGCACTGGGAAAATGATCAGCTATTCAGCGATGGTGGCAGGAAAAGTGGGTATTCACCATATATGTAGACACAGGTAACATATACACGTGTAAGGGATTTGTTCTCGCAAGTGTGGGAGGCACAGCAGCTTCTGGGTCGAAAGTACAATGCTAGAGTGATGCTCAGGAGAGCAAGAAGCAAGCACCTGTCCATCCTTGCAGCCCCACGACTACCGGCTGCATGGTGAAGGTTTGGAGTACCTCTGCTCTTGTGATGGGCTTCATAGTTTGAATTTGTTGCTTAGGAATACCTAAGATTAACCATACCGCCCATGATTGTGTTTTTGTGAAACATTGACCCTTTGAAACCGTCAAAAGCGCCTTGAAATATTATGCCTCATTTTAAAACTTTGTATGAAAAACTAGAGGCTCTACAACAGTGTGATATTGAAATCAAGCTTAACAATAGGCCATGGGAACCATAGAGGGGATTTTGAAATAGTCTCAGACATTTAGTGTCAAATGAGTTTCTTAAATGAGGCCAAGACAATGCAGTGGAGAAGAGATACCACTGACAGATGGGATTAGAGGAATTAGATCCACTTCCAAACTAAAAAAGAAAGGTTTAGAAAAAAACTATTTTGGTTTATGCCTTGCCTACATCAGATACAAATAGTAGCACATGATGACTTTCATAGACCTAAGAAGTAAAACTATAAAACATGTAGATGATATAAAAAAAAAAACTTCTTCAGACCTTAAGCTAGATAAAGATTGCTTAGATATGTTACCAAGAGTACAACAGACAAGAGAAAAGAAGATTGATTCCATGAAACTTAAAAACTTCTGCTTTTCAAACTGTTAGGGTAACAAAAATATAAGCCACAGACTAGGGAAAATAATATTTGTTTAACAAGTGACTTGTATCTAGTACGTAGGCAGGATTTTAGTATTCAAAACAAGAAAATAACTCAATTAAAATGGGCAAAAGATGTGGATAAGTCCTACACCCAGGAAGATATACAGATGGCAAATAAACACATGGAAAGTGTTAAATATCAGCCACTAGAGAAATAGAAAATACAAAAATACTAAAACAATCCTATAAACATAACATCATAAACTAGAAACGAAATGGCACCAGCGTACTACACACCAATTAGAAGGGCTCAGGTTAGATACAGTGGCCACTCTAATCTTGCTCAGCATGGGGAGGTTAGAATTGTCATATGCTGGTGGCAGAAATATAAAATAGCATACATATTCTAGAAACTGACTAACATTAAAATATTTAGGCATTTATCTGCCAGTAATCTAGTCATTTTATTATGAGGATTTTTTTTTAAAGAAGGAAAACAAATGATCAGACAGAGACTTTTTCACTGTTCCTATTGCCTTTTTGCAGTAACCCCAAATCAGAAATGGCTCAAATGTCCAATTCATAAATAGCAGAATAGGTAGGCACTGGTTTACCCATTATGTGAATAGCACTTGGTACAAAAGGAATGAATCAGAATCTCCAACACACTTCACAGCATGGCCAAGTCTTGGAATGATTACACTGAGCAAAAGAAATCAGACCCAAAAGCATCTATTGTATGATCCAACTTAGGTAAAAATCACAGAAAATTTAACCTGATGCTAGTGCAGCCTTTAGTCCAGGGATGAGGGAGTCAGGCGATATAAACATGAGGGGTCATGAAAGGGCACACAGACACCTTTGGGGTAATGGCTATGCTTGTTGTCTTTATGATTATGATGGTTTTATGTACGTACAGATACAAGAAAGAATTTGAAATGGTGTAATTCAAATATATAGACTGTCATATGTCAACTGTGCTTAATAAAACTGAAAAAATAATTTTGTTATCACAGTGTCCAAGTCCAAATGAAGTAGTCCAATGGTGAACAGAAGGTTGTCTACCTCTAATGCAACAGGAACAAAGATGGACGCTCCTACCCCATGCTCACACGCTGGTCTTCCCACCCTGCCTTCCTTCATTGCCACACTCAAACACAACCTTCCCAGCAGATTTCTTCCCATAGCACCTGCTCTACTTCTCTTCAGAAGAACACACCAAATGATTGGTGCGACCATATTAGTTACATTTGTGGTTGCTATAAAAAAAAAAAAAATCAAAGAAAGCAGCATGGGGAAGAAGAGTTTATTTGATTTCGAATTCGAAGGTTCAGTCCATCATGACAGGGAAGTCATGGGGGCAGGACTATGGTGCTGTCTTGTTGCACCTACAGCCAAGAGGAAGAGATGGGAGCTGAAGCTCAGCTTCCTTTCTCCTCTCCTTTTATTCAGACTGGGATCCCAATCCATGGGATGCTGTCTTCCCTCCTCAGTTAAACCTGTCTGGGAACACTCTCAAAAACATGCCAGAGGTGTCTCCTAAGTGCTTCTAAACACACTCAAGTTGACAATAAAGATGAACCATCTGTATTTTGGTTAGAAGATATTATTAAATACAGATGTTAAAGGTTGAAAGGTCTACTTTTATTTTTAGAAATAATGAATATAAATTTGTTTTGCTTGATTAAAAAAGATGAACCATTACCTCCCCACCAACATCTAGCACTCTGTTAATTTTATTTTGAGATTTGTTTAAATAGACTGATAAAGGTCAGGATGTTTCCTTCCCAGAGTTTCTTTAAAATCAACTGGAACAATGGCTGAGTTATTGTCAGAAGCAATGTCGGTATCTTAGAATTTCAAAATCATGATTATTCCAAGAAGACTTAACATGAAAACAGTCACTACTTTGAGCCTTCTTAAGCCACTATCTATAGTGAAGAAGACAATCCTCTCCTATAGAACTTCCCAGAATCCACACTGATGTCAGTTTTGGGGAACCAGAGTAGCTTGGCAGGAATAGTGAGTTATAAAATGCACATTTTCTTACTTTCTGTGAAGGCTTTGCAGTTATTGTATACTGGTAGCATATATGATTCATCACTTTCTAATCTGAAGCATCAGGCTTGAGTCAGGATACCAGCTATATCTCTGGCTACCACGTGATTTGAAAAATTCCTGTGTATACCTGTGGGCAATCTGGTCAAGATACTTTCTGGAACAATTTAATTGCTTCATGAGAGCAATTCTTTATAGAGCACAAACAAATTGACAGACTGTATATAGATCAAATTTCTCAAATAGCTTACTCTTATATACAGTCAAGATGCTGAAGAAAACTAGTATAATAACTGTGGTGGTTTGAATATGCTTAGCCCAGGGAGTAGCACTATTAGGAGTGTGGCCTTGTTGGAGTAGGTGTGGCACTGTGGGCATGAGCTTTAAGACCCTCATCCTAGCGCATAGAAGCCAGTCTTCTAGCAGCCTTCAGAACAAGAAGAACTCTCAGCTCCTCCTGCACCATGCCTGCCTGGATGCCGCCATGTTCCTGCCTTGATGATACTGGACTGAACCTCTGAACCTGTAAGCCAGCCCCAATTAAATGTTGTCTTTATAAGAGTTGCCCTGGTCATGGTGTCTCTTTATAGTAATGGAAGCCCCAACTAAGACATTAACATATGCAAATATACAAACTGATCTTTAGGAAGGAACTCATCTCAAATGTAGATCAGAGACAGCACCAGTCTTAGAATTAACATTAGAATCGATGAAGAATTTAGAAAAATATTATTTAGAGGCTAGAGAGATAGATCAGCAGTTAAGAGCATGTCATTGTCAGAAACAATGTTGACACCTTACAGTTACAGAATTATGAAACTTAGAGATCTTATAGATTTTTGGTTCCCAGAATCCATGTCAGGCAGCTGACCTCTACAGAAACCTGTGCTTATTTCTACACACACACACATACACACAAACACACACACACACACACACACACACACACACACACACACACACACACACACACACACACGTACACACACAAATAATAATAAATATTTTTAAAAAGACAAAGAAAGAAAACTTGTTGCTCAGGTAAGTTCCTAGTGTGTCAAACGCTTTTTGCTCATTTGCTGATGATTTGATTTCTGCTCCTTAACCTTGTAACATGGCATATCATATAGACATATTTTCTGTATGCTGGAAAAAAACTGTGTTTTCAGGTAAATCTGACTTGAATATATGCAGTATATATATATGTTCTTCACATTTGACTGAGCATATTTGTATCTGCATTCACAGCACAGATTGCTTTGCAGTTTCATTTCTATGTGGTGTTCCTGGTTGGGCTATCACGCTAACACTTAAGGAACTCTGATATTTATTTATTTATTTATTTATTTATTTATTTATTTATTTATTCATTCATTTATTTATTCATTTATTTATGGTGGTGGTGCTGGTGCTGGTGGTGCTGGTGGTGGTAGTGGTGGTGCTGGTGCTGGTGCTAGTGATGGTTGTAGTGGTGGTGTTGGTTGTGGTGGTGGTGGTGGTGCTGGTGATGGTGATGGTTGTAGTGGTGGTGATGGTTGTGGTGGTGGTGGTTATGGTTGTGGTGGTGGTGGTGATGGTTGTGGTAGTGGTGATGGTTATGGTAGTGGTGATGGTTGTGGTAGTGGTGATGGTTGTGGTGGTGGTGTTGGTTGTGTTGGTGGTGGTGATGTTTGTGGTGGTGGTGGTGATGGTTGTGGTGGTGGTGATGGTTGTGGTGGTGGTGGTGATGGTTGTGATGGTGGTGGTGATGGTTGTGGTGGTGGTGATGGTTGTGGTGGTGGTGGTGAT
>CM052708.1:99481288-99529073 GCA_028551405.1 Uromys caudimaculatus
GATGGTTGTGGTGGTGGTGATGATGGTTGTGGTGGTGGTGATGGTTGTGGTGGTGATGATGGTTCTGGTAGTGGTGATGGTTGTGGTGGTGGTGATGATGGTTGTGGTGGTGGTGATGGTTGTGGTGGTGATGATGGTTCTGGTAGTGGTGATGGTTGTGGTGGTGGTGGTTATGGTTGTGGTAGTGGTGATGGTTGTGGTGGTGGTGATGATGGTTGTGGTGGTGGTGGTGATGGTTGTGGTGGTGATGGTGGTTCTGGTAGTGGTGATGGTTGTGGTGGTAGTGGTTATGGTTGTGGTGGTGGTGATGGTTGTGGTGGTGGTGGTGGTGGTGATGGTGGACAAAGGTGTTAGTTCTTTATTGGTGCTAGGTTTTTCTTTGTAGGAAGTCTTTTGATTTCTGACCTAATCTCTGAATTCTAGTTTCACTTTCATTTTCTGCTTCTTGGATTCGTTTTGTTGAGTCTGCCTTCCTGAGACTCTATCGCTCTTCTCAGCTGGGTCATCCCACTTGTTGCCGGGCTGTCGCTCATGGACTTCCTTTCCCGTCCGTGCTGTTACGTGAGGTCATCAGGTACGTTCCTTCTCATCCTGGGTTTTAGCCAGCCAGTCTTCCTTGTTATCTGCCTGTCTGGTTAAACCTTCAGCTTTATTGATTCTTTCAAGTAACCATCTTTGGTTTTACTTGTGCCTTCAGTTGTTTCTCCACTCTATTTTACTTATGTTTGTGATAATCTTACTTCCTCTACTTTTTTTTATACATAATTTGTTTTTTCTTATACTGGAGACTACTGCTATTTCTATTATCTGGGAACCTCTACAAAGATCATGTGATTTATCTTAATTGATTTATTAATATGAGCCCATTAATAGATTACCTTATATTAAATTCTTTCTGAATTTCTAAAAAATAGTGTGAAATGAAAATATCTTAAAAATGAAAATATCTTAAATATCTTTATCAACTGTCCTACATTGAATGTTTATGATTTTTATCATTAGAAAAATAACATTTTATTTTTAAGAATTATGAAGCTATCAAAAAATAATGTGGGATATTTTTGATAAAAAAAAAAAAAAAAGAAAAAAATGTCAGAATAAAATGTCAGAGTATTTTACTACACAGTGATATTCAACTCTGGACTTGCATATGAAAATAAAGCAAACTAGCAGGAAATAAGCACATGACGATCATACCATAAAAGGCTAAATGTTTATCCTGTATTCTTTTAAACTTTTACGTTAGTAAAGAAAACAAAACATTCCTCAGTATATGAATGGGGTGATCTAAAACCGGAAATGGAAATGATGCCCACTGTTAAGGTCGTCAATAGTTCACAGACATTTCAGTTGAGGTGCTGTGTTCCCCTGAGTAGCCCACAGTTTTTAAAGGGCGTGACTCACTCAGATGCTGGGGAGGGCGCAGTGTGAGAGGGAACCTCTCAAGTTCTTGGTGTTACATGTAGGTGGCATAACTTTTGGGAAAGCAGGCCAGCACTGTTCCAGTGTGAAATTGCTCATACACAGTGACTCAACGAGGACAAAGAAAATCCCCCCAAACAGAAAATTACTAATGGACAAAGAAGCTGAGCTGTGTGGCGATTTCATAGGCAAGAAAGCAATAAATATATACAAGTCTAATATTAGCGTCCTAGCAAGAATCGTTGTTTCCAGCCCTCAGGATCCTCATGGTGGAGTTTTAATCCATGGGGAGGTAAGGTTCCTAGTCTGGTTTCTTCAGGGGTTTCAGGGGTCTCCTATGACAGAGTCCAGGTTTCTTGCATCTTTAACAGGGCACAGAAAAGTGGCAGCGAGACGTTGATTTATTAAATGCGAGGGTAAGAGCAGATAGCACACACCGTAAAACGCAAGTGCTCAGCTCGGGCTTGGCTCAAGAACCCCGTTTCCTTCCTGGGGTTCTTTCTGGACCCGGGGAGCAGATTCCAAGGGACGGAATGGGGGTGGATCCACATACTGATTGATAGGCGGGCTGTTATATAACTTTGCACCATTTGTGTAAAATCGTGCAAATGCTTGAGATGGCATATAGAGCTTTCCCCTGACAGATCGATTTAAGGACAGACGAGCCTTCTCTGTGCTGGTGCCCAATGTAGGTCTAAACTGGGCTGTTTAGCCCCTCCTTAACCAGGATGTATTGCCCCCGAAACTGGGGGAGGTACAGGTGTTATTGTACAGGTAAGGAGATAAATTGTTTTTCCAAGGGAAGCTACCTGAGTCTCTAGCTATCTCTAAGCTAGCCTTTCTCAGTATGTTAAATAAAAAGACAATGTATGAATTTTATTTAAAATGTGTAAATTTGTCTAAAATACAAGGGGAAAGTTAATACACAAAATAAGAAAAGGAGCAGAATGCCTTTGGAAAAATAGACTAGGGCCAGAGGTTGTTTTTACAGGGCAGTTGTTATGTCTTTTGTTCTTTATGTATTTGTTTCGTTCCTGTTTTTCGTTTTTAGATTGATTGTTTGATTTTATTGTGCTGGGATCAAGCCCAAGGCCCCAGCTAGTTGGACGCGTTGTCTCGCAGCTGCACTCGCAGCTCAAATGTGCTATTGTTGGCACATACTTTGAGAATATTAGCCATTTTCTTAAGTGTTTCCATTTTATTAGCTTTGGATTGTAAACATTTGCTTTAAAATAAAGCAAGATCTCTGCAGTTTCTCGGTCGCCTCCACCACTCTTCAGCTGTGTGCTGTGTCATCTGTCACTTTGCTTGTCCTGTTAGCAGTCTTTACTATCTGACCTACTCTTATATTCAAAATAAAACTCTTGGCACTGTTTGCATGTTGTTATTTTTCTACTTTGTTTTTTGTTTTGTCTTTAGGCAGGGTCTCACACAGTCCACAGTGACCCCAAACTACTGTGTAGCTCTGTAGTTTTTTCCCAGTAACTTCTTGAATTGTTTCCTCCTGTCTGTCTTAGTTTTTCATTGCTGTAGATACCAAGACCAAGGCAACTTATAGAAGAAAAAGTTTACTTGGGACTTACAGTTTCAAAAGGTTAGCATCCATGGCAGTTCTGCTGAGGGAGGGGCATTATAGCAGGAAGCAAGCATGGCGCCTGAGTGGCCAGTCCTTGTGCCCTCACATCCTGATTCAGCAGCAGGAAACAGAGTTAACTGGAAATGCATGAGCTTTTGAAACCCCACAGGCTGCCCACAGTGACACACCTCCTCCAACAGAGCCACAATTCCTAATCCTTATCAAATTGTTCCACTAGCCCAGGGCTAAGTATTCAAGTATATGAGCCTATCGGAGCTCTTCTCATTCAACCCGACACATTCTCTAACTATAATTAGCAATTTTAGTCTTTATTATATAGTTCTGATTAAATATACTTTCATATATTTTATTTGTCTCCTGGTTGGATGTATGCATCATTTGGAGGTATTTTAGAATGTCTGCTTAGAAGTCTTAGAAATATCTAAAGTTGCTTATACTTTTCTCTCCGATCCTGGGTGCTCACGAATCAGCTTGTTTGTCTCACCTTGCCACTTACCCTGTTTCCTCTCAGCTGTAAGGAAATGTGGTAGAACACAGTCAGATTTAGAAAGTGCTTTTGGAGCGCTTGCTGGGGTCTGGCTGGATGACTGTGTCTGAGCTGTTGGGGCTGGTGCTGATAAGGCAGATCCTTAGTCACCCTGACCTCTGGCTTAGCTGCTACAGTGAGCCACACCTATAGGTCAGCATGTCCACTGCATCTCTAGCTTGTGGCCGTCTGATTGTAATCTGAAGCGGCTGTTAATGTATGTAGTTTTGGTGGTGGGGAAAGTGTGTCTACTTCCTTGGGGGTTAGGCAGATGGCATCCCTTGTATTGTGGTTATTGTGGTTTGAACTTGACCTTGTTCAACTGTTGCCCTTGTGATTGTCTTAGGAGGTGGGGCCTTTAAGAGGTGAATGGAGCATGAAGGCCCCTTTTCTCTAGATGGGATTGAGTCTCTTATAAAAGAAGCTTCCTGGAACTGGGGAAAGCAAATAGGAAAACTTACCCCTTTTCTAGAGGAACCATGACAGGTGCCTTGCAGCCTGGAACTTCGGTTCCAGAGTATCTTCAGGTATGTATACCTGCAGTGCACACATGCATACTCACACACCTACCCATGATTATAAAAGAGTAAAAATAAAATTATCAAAAAGGAGGCTTCATACTGAGTTTGGTGGCTCACGCCTATAACGCCAACATTTGGGAAGCTGAGGCTGACAGTGGTAGATCTTAAGTTTGAGGCCAGCTTGAGCAACAATGTGAGGAACCTCTCACAAGCAAAACCAAGCACACAGTAAACAAGCATGTTCTTCCGTCTGTCATGCTTCTGCCCTCCAAAAGATGTGGCCTTGAGGTACGGACTTGGAAGCAGACGGCTATTTGTACCAGGCAGTGGGATCTGCTGGGACCTTTATCTTGAACTTCGAAGCTCTAGTCTAGAAATAAACTGTTCTTTATCAATACTCAGTCTGTGGAATTCTGTTATAGTGAATGGTTAAGAGAGAAGATAACATTTTAATAACTTTGTTTTATTTTGGTGTGTGTGTGTGTGTGTGTGTGTGTGTGTGTGTGCCTGTGCACACACGTGTTTGTGACTATTTGTGTGTGTCTGCATGTGTGAATGTAAGTGTGCATGCATGTGTGTGTGCATGTGTGTGTATGCATATGTATGTGTGCCTGTGTGTATGTGCATGTGTATATGTGCGTGTTTGTGTGCACATGCATGTGTGCAGAACAGAGCTAATCTCAAACTGTGTGCCTAAGACTGGTCTTCAGCTTCTGATTCTCTGGCCCCTACCTCTTGAATACAGAATTACAGACATGCACCTTTATGCCTGGTTTTATATGGTGCTGGAGACTGACCCCACAGTCCTGTGCATGTTAGGCTAGTCCTCTACCAGCTGAGCTACATCCTTAGCACCTTGACTCTGAGGACATTTAAAGATGAGCAGTGTTTAGAGACTGTTGTGGTGGGAGTGGTAGAATACAGAAAGCTTTTGGAGACAGTAATTTGTCACACTGATGCTTCCATTCAAGATTTTCCTGCTTGGCTCCCACAAGGGATTTCCAAGTTCTGGAGCTCATTGGTGGAGCTGGGTTATGATCTGAGCGAGATTCACATGCTGGGAACAAAGATCTCAGTGTGGTGATGCTGGGAGATGGTTGAAGCAACCAAGGTAGGGTCATATTGGGGGTTGTACCCCCCAGAAGGTGGTACCCAGTTCTCTCAGGACTTGGTTAGTGCCCTTGAAGGTGATTTGTTAAACTAAGAGCAAGTTGGGCCTCTGAAGCTGTCTTGCTTCCCTGTCTCACCATATCAGGGTTTTGTATTCTGAGTATTAATTAAAAGTATTTCTCTCTGCTCTCTCTTCGCCCTCATCCTCCCACCTTCTTCCCTTTACTAGAGAGAGGCGGGCACCAAGCCCCCCCAAAACACACACCTTATATGTCTTTTTCTTTTAAACTTGAAACAACACTGGGTGTTCTAAGTTGTCTAGACAGGACCTAGAACTTCTGACTCTCCCCCCACAGGCTCCTGAGCAGCTGCCATGTGCCACTGTCCTCAGCAAGAAATTTTTGTTTTAAAATAATTTTAAATTTACAGAAAAGTGAAAAGTTAAGAATGGAAACCCTCAAATATTCTTCACTTAGATTCATGAATTTTCAATATCTTACCACATTTGCTCTGTTGTCTCTCTGTCTATCTATCTATCTATCTATCTATCTATCTATCTATCTATCTATCTATCTATCTATCATCTATCTGTCTATCATCTATCTATCTATCTACTTACCTATCATTTCTCTATTGTCTTTTTCAGTCACTATTTGAGAATATGTTATGGACATTATTTTCCTTTTACCTCTTAGATTTCAATAGATGTTTACTGAAAACTAAGACACTCATTTATAGGGAAGTTACCAAAATCAAGAAACTTAGCTTTGATATAATAATAGCATTTACTTTATAGATTTCACTCAAATTTCACCAGTTTATATAACATTTGTGTGTGTGTGTGTTCATGTACATACACATGTACATGTGTGTGTAAATATGTGTGCCTGTGTATGTGTGTGTGTGTGGGGGGGGGTGGCTCTGTCCTATCTCTACAGTCTCCTTTAACTAGAAGACACAGTTCTGTACTTCCCCACAGCTTTGCCTAGTCATATGTCTGCCTAGAATTCTCTTTCCATTTTTGTCCTTTGTCTTTTTGCTTGCTTCTTTTTTCTCAAGATAGGGTCTCACTATATAGCTTTGTCTGTCCTGGGACCTAGAAATCACTGTGTAGACCAGGCTGGCCTTGACTCCACAGAGATCCACCTGCATCTGCTCCTGAGTGCCAGGATTAAAGGCATGTGCCCTATGCCCAATCCCCCTTAATCCAATTTATCCTTCTTCAAAACCAGTACATGCTTTGCCAGTTCTCCTAAGTTTTCTTCCCTGTTGGACCACGTGAAAACCTTCACCCTTGATAACTGTGGAACTCTCTTCTCTGTTCAGAAAAACCTCAGAAGGACAAGAAGAATGGCTCACTCAGCTTTTTACCACCTGGCAGTCTCTGTGATGGTGAATTCAGTTGAGAGCCCTTTTGAATGCAGAAACATCTCTGTCTTTAGAGCATTAACGAAGGACAAGTTTGGGTTTGTTTGTTCAGAGAAGCTTAACTGAGGAGGAAAGAGTTACTCTAAATGTGGGTCACACCGTTCCATGGCAGGGGTCCCAGACTGAATACAAGGGGAAAAGGAGAAAGCAGTTAGGCCGCAGGTGCCCCTTCGCCGACTTCCCAGTCTCTATTTCCCCTTTCTGTGGTCTAGCTTGCCCCTGCTGCTGTTCTTTCTCCTCCATGATGGATTTTATTCCTCTGAACTATTAGCCCAAGGAAACCCCTTCTTCAGGTGCTTGATATTTAGGAGCAAATTCTCTTGATATCTCAAGAGAATCATTGTTTATCAGATGAAACCAGTTTGGGGAAACAGGATGGTGTGATTGTGAATCCCTGTCATCTACTAAGAGAGTAGACAACTGTATCTAACAAAATTAAATATTTAAAGAGTCAAACTGCTATTCACAGCTATTTTCTGTGATGGAGTTGCTACCTTACAACATAATATCAGCAACAGTTCATGTGTTCTCAACAAAGCACCATCAATACACTGTGGAGGGCAGTTATGGTGCATTCTGTAACCTGCTTCCGGAGGCTGAGGAGGGAAGACCACAAATTTGAGGTCAGCCTAAAAAACTTAGGAAACATTGTCTCCAAAAAAAAGTTTTTAAAAAAGTAACTGTAATATAGTTTAGTGGATGAGTGTCTGCTTTGCACTCACAAGGGAAAACAGAGAAATGAATGTTAGGATTATAGCCGTGTAATAATGTGGAGGGAACTAAAGTGTTGAACAAAAGAAGCCAGACCAGAAGGATGTAAACTTTATGACTCATGTGTAGGAAACGGCAAAGCAGGTAGCATCAGCCTGAGGACTGAGCTACAGTATAGAGCGGGTTTGACTAGGTAGGAGCATGATAGAACTTTGTTGGCTGGATACACATGTTCGGTATCTTGAAAAGAGACCTGTCAGTTCTGTCTGTGTAGGAATTTGTTAGCATCTACTGTATTACATACTTGGTAATAATTAATTCTAATGTTGTAAACAATATGCACCACCTCTGAGCTACTGCTATGTTTGGGCTTTATCTTAGTGTATCACAACTCCACTACATGCACACAAGGCATGCATGCAAGTGAATCTGTAGGAAAGGTGCCCAGACCCTCACAGACTGGGATCTGGAACCCTCTGGGGTGGGGAGCAAATGAATAAGTCCAGACACTCAGGCACACAGGCACACAGTCACACAGGCACACATGCACACATGGACATATGCATGCTTGCACATATGCACACATACAGTGATACTGGGACCAGGTGGGCTCTGCACTGACTACCACTGCAACCTGGAATGTCAGCACGCACAGCACTAGGGTAGGAGTTAGCTTATCTTGGTAGTAGTTCTCTGTAGGTAAGCAGTCTCCTGCTGTAACATCTGGGAGAAGAAAGTGTCTTTACACACACAACTGACCATAGATATTAACATTCACTGTCCAGAAGAGCTTGGCTCACCTGTGTAATGGCTTTGCCAAATTGTCCCCTGGGGTCCTTGAGGACATGGCTGTGCCTATGTCAAATATACATTTATTCAGGCCTTCACTCACTCACTTGCTTGGGGCTTCCTACACTCCCTACATAACAGTATTTATGACAGTAAATAGCAACAGCAACCAAAAACTTAGAATGTACCCTTAACGTTCATTTCCAGAAAAATACTTAAACTGAATTTGCTAAAGTTGACTGCAATGTATACCTCTGGATCTGTAAGCATGTGCACAATACATTTTTTAATGACAAGATATAAATTGTTGAAAGGAGTGCATAAAGTGTTATTTTATAAAAAGTAGGACAATCTTGTGCAAAATTATAAACATTTGTATAGCATGTGGGGAAGAGTGAATGAATTCCAAATGAACATGTGTGTGTGTGTGTGTGTGTGTGTGTGTGTGTGAACTCAGTGAGGGTGTGCTCCTTTTACTTTTAAAAATGGCTAAAATGAATTCATTTGCAAAAAAGTCATACAAGGTGAATCTTACTTCACTCCTAGTTTATTTCCATAACATGCCTTCTTCTGTGATAAATGCACTGGGTCTCCCTACATCTAGCAAGCAGTCGGCTTTGCTGTGGACACTAGCTATGCTCTCTAACTCAGCTCGGTTCTGACACCATCACCCTGAAGCCCGGAATGAAGTCTCAGTCATAGAGGGCTTCCAGAATTTTTGGCCATTTGGCTATAGGCTTGGGTCCCCTTGACTCCCTCTTTAGGTTTGGTTAATTTTTAAGGATAGCACAGAGTTCAGAAACACATTCTGCTTATAGTTGCAGACCTAGTGACAAGGACATTTTAAAGAATACAGAAGAGCAAACAGAATGGAAGTACACAGAAGAAGACCTAGAAGGTTCTGAAAACAAGAGCTCCCTAGTTCCTCCTCATGGTGCTGGGGTGCTTCCCCTTAGCATCTGGATGTGTTCTTACTCACCAACTTGGAAATTCCTTGAACTCACTCTTAGGGTTTATGGACACTTCATTTTGGAGCCTGGTTGATTAAGTCATTGACAACTGGTTTATAAATCCAGCCTTCGGCTTCTCTCCCTGCCTGGAGGTCAGATAGTAGGAAGGTTCTTCCATTCTAATCACAGGATTAGTGTCCCTAACAGTGAGTCACCTCCGTGGCTATCTGGGGCCCAACACTTCACCATCTCAGTTGCCTATCTCTTTGGATTCTGACACTTAGGAGCAATGTGTCAGGATAAGACCAAAACCAACATGGAGAAGAAATAAAAGTAGCTGTACAGCTCATGTTTGCTCAGTTCTAGTTGCTGTTACATCCACTGCCCCCTTCACACTTAATGGCATCTTACTCTCTATTAGCAAGTACAAGTTGGCTTTCAACTCACTATGTAGCCCCACTGCCTTCCAATTCTCTATCCTTTCTTAAGCTGCCCAGTGCTGGGCTTGCAGCCCAGTTTGTCCTGCCAGGTGTGCTGCCCCCAGTTTGTCCTTTGTTGAATTTTGTTGAGCAAAACTATTGATGAGTAATATGAGTGATAGTAAAGACTCAGCACAATCACACCTAGAAAGGCAGGAGAGATGGCTCAGGATTCAGTTGCTGCTTTTCCAGATGTGTCAGGCAGCTCAAAACTTCACAACTATCTGCAACTCCAGCTCCAGGGGATGTGATGTTCTCCTCTAGCCTCTTCAGGCATCTGCATGCACATATACCCACATACTAAATAGATAAGTCAATAAGTAAGTTAATTAACTAATTAATTAAAATGCTTTAATAATCACGTGTGAAATGTTTTATTGTGGGTAAATCTGTAGCTTAAAACAAGTAATCCAGCAAAAAGTGTATGATGTCACCAGAGGCCAGAAGAGAGCATTGAGTCCCCCTGGAACCAGAGTTACAGATAACTTTGAACCTCCATGTTGACACAGAGAATTGAAAACTAGTCCTCTGGAAGAGCAGCTGGTGCTCCTAACTGCTGATCTACCTTTTCAACTTCTGTCTTGCTGCATTTGGAGAACAGTTGTGCAGGTCTTGGCATGTATTTTGTAACTAAACATAGCTTTGCATGTTTGAGCTCTTGGCTAGCTGTAATGTCCTATGTGTACCTCCTGCAACATCATGGCAGTTTTCTTTTAGAAATCCTGGTCTTAGGGGAGAAATTGGGTTGGAAATGAAGGGATTTATCTAGCCATATCAGACGATTTCTTTTCACCCTAATTTTATCTCTGCTCCTTTGAGTAGATGCTGTACTTTCTACACACAAAGCTTCTTTTCTCATGCCCCTATGACCACCTTTCTGCGTCGAGCAGTGGTGTGTTAGCAGGATAGGCCCCTTAAGTCTGTGTTTGTGAGAAAGGAGGCTGCAGTTTCTATAAGGTGGCTTTGTGTTGAGTCAGCCTGATTGATATGAGATCAGAAATGGTGAGCAGTCTTTGAAATTGAGGCATTGACTGTAGTAGGGAGAATGAAAGGATCTTAGCTTTTTGATCAAAGGATGATAAACTCCAGCTTGGAAAAGGGGTGATTCTGGCCACCAAGGCCTATGATAATGCCTCTTATCTAGGGAAGAAGATTCAATTTTATCACTATTATATTGCTCTACTGTTTCAAATATCTTTATAGAGTCACATTTTGTCAGCCATTTTGGTTACTTTCCAAATCCTGTCCTACGATTTTCCATCCAGATAAGCTGCCATGTGTTTGTTAACCTAAATGGCTTGAACAACTCTCTGGATCGTGGATCCTCACTGAACGTTCACTGCTAAGAAGATGATAAGCTTTAAACAAAGAAGGGAGGTCAACTCAAAAGAAGGGTGCCATGCTAGATGGTGTTTGTTAAAAATTTCTTTCCAGTGCATTTCTTTAGGGTGTGGTTATACGAATAAAACACTGTGCAAAGTAGAAGGGTAGTGCCAAGGCCTGTCTGTGATCATGTATTAACCCACAGGTGTTTAGATAACAGTCATGCTCAATAGACTGAAGAGAAAGATGGGAGGCACAAAGCAGTTGGGGCTTTAAACTCTGGGAGGTACTGTTTCTAGCAGAGCAGGGCAGGGTAACGAAGTTAGGCAAGGAATGGATGACACAACAGCAGATGATCCCCCAGACAGAAACTTCATTCCACCACAGGCTGCCCAAGGCACTGTGTGGGGAAATGATGTTGAGATTTGGATCTAAATGTCCTCAGGTATTAAGGGCTTGAACCCAGTACAATGCTCAGAGGCAAAGTACAAATACTTTAAGGAGCACTGGCTTAATCAATGCACGAATCAACTGATGGATTCATAATTTGATGGTATTTTTGGAAGATGATAGAAACTAGGAAGCAGGTAGTAGTTGAAAGAAGTATATATCATGAATGCCATGGTTTTGGAAAACATATGTTATCTCCAGACCCTCCCTCTTTCATTTTCCCGTTCTTGACTGCCATGAATGAGCAATTTTTTTTTCTGTTTGCTTCTGTTCTATGAAGTGTCTCCCTTGGCATATGCCTAAATTCAATTGATCCAGTCAACCATGGACAGAAGTCTCTGAAACTCTGAGCCAAAATAAACCTTTACTCCTTTAAGTTAATTTTCCAAGGCATTTTGTCACATAGCAAAAATTGGCTAACACAAATATGTAATGTTTATTGGTGTTCAATTATGACAGTTGCTAGCTTACCAGTTATGGATGGTGATCCCCTAGTGTGTATATATTTGTACATATATGCACACATACAAACATACACATTCATGTAGGTTTATATTGTCCTATTTCAATGTAAACCTGGTTCTTCTTATTAGTCCTATTATTTGTTTCTCCTAATTAAATAAACTAAACACACCATAGGTGTCTAGGTCCCCCTTCCTCACCTCTACCCACATCTTCATTTCGCTCTCACTATTCCAACCAACGATCGCACAATTCAATATGACAGCCATTGATCACTGCCAATATACCTGGTCTAAACTGAGATGTGCTATAAGTTTAAAATGTGCAATGGATTTCTAAGACTTGTAAAAAAAAGAGATGTCAAATGTCTTAATAATAGATACAACATTGTTAAACTAATATTGAAATGCTGCTTATAAATATAATATTTATACATGGCAGGTTTAGTTAGAATTCTTCTTACTTGTTTCTTCTTATGTTTGAAACATGGCTACTTAGAAACTTAAAATTGGCATATGGGACTCACATTCTTTTTCTGTTGCACAACATTTCTGGGGATTCTCTCAATCTGAATTTTAAGGAAGCAAATGGAGACAACCCACAAGAGAGTACTCACATAGCTTAGCCACTAGACTGACATGACTCATGTCCCTACATCTGCCCACAGACAATTATAGATCCAACAGCCTGCTGCTAGCACTCAAGGGTCCAGACTTGTCATTTGGTACTTCTCTGACCTTCAGCAAGTTGTTATACCTCTCTGTGGGATACATCATTTGGACAATAAGATTCACAAAAGAATAGTCATAGATCTTACTTTTCAGAGTTGTGAGTGTCATGATATAGTCAGTGTGTATAAGGTACTTTGATCTGGATGTCTCAAAAAAGTGTTCAGTGTTAACCACTCCAAAGCTTCTCAGAATGCCAGAGGGAGGCATCCCTTCCTTCAGTTTGTGAGAGATGTGACCGTCATATTGATGTTCCTCTTTCTTTTTCTCTTCTCCCTTCACCTAATTTTTCAAACAGGCTCCACCAACTCTCACTTTAAAATGACCTTGGTTTTTACATTTGAACTAGTCTCTGTTTGCCTGACGTATGTACCTCTACAACCTTTACAGCCCTTGCACACCATTTACGATTTATTTTTAAACCAACTGATAACATTGCAACGCATGGATCACATACTATATGTTTTGAAGTATATTGCATTATAGAACCATTCAGCCTGCTAAAAAAGATGCAGACATCATTACCTCAGAAGGCCACTTTTTGTGATGAGAACCCTGTTTTGCTTTAACTATATTTGCCATGTGTCATTTAGTATTTGGAGCTGGAGTCAAGTGGACTAGTCTTATGTGTGTGGCATAGGGAGTCTTGGGGGGAAAACACAAATGGAAGACAAATGGAATGTAAGAAGGGACGTCACTGTGTCTAATGGGGACCAAATGGAGGGCAGAAAACTCTTAAGAGTCTGTGATGAGGAGAAGGGGGACTCAAAGCTGTTTCTGACTGTCTCATCACAGTGACTCAATATACAAGCTATGAATAATACTCTTTGGGGTGACTGGCTCATCTGCAGGCAGAAAAATCAGAAACAAGTCAACTTGTCTACCTAACTATCATAAAAGCCAAGGTTAGTGGCTCTTTCTCATTTCCCTGAGCCTTTTACCACTTCTATAACATCTGTATTTCTGACTTGTATGCTGTCTTGTCAAAGGATGGAAGAACATGCTTCTTTCTTTTTAGAATGCCAGCAAATGGGGTAGCTGAGAATCAGAGGAAAATGGGCTAGGCAGGGATTCAGGAGCTATTTGGTATAGCTCTTCTTTAGGGAGGTGGTCTGCACTAGACACAGGAGTGTAGGCAACTGGACATATCTCCTCCACTCACTGTAAGCAGGCTATAGCTCAGAGCACAGGCAGAACTCTGGATACAATTAGCAAAGGAGACCACAGAGTCATGGCCGGTGACACAGAAGGAAAATCAACAGTTGGAATGCAGGATGTCCTGGAGTCAAATGACACTGGTGCTGTATGAGGAAGGAGCAACCGGCCTCGTCAAAGTATGTGTGCTGGGTACTGATGGTCACAGACTCTGACCGTAGCAATTTTAGTCGAGTGAGCAAGGTCAAAAGGTCTGTTCGAAAGTTGGTTTGAAAAGAATGTATTCAGTGAGGAAGGGTACCACTTCTGAGGACTTGAGATGGAAACAGAAGAAAGGGAACAGTGGCCAGAAGAGAAGGCTAAGTTAAGAGGTTTTGAGGAGACATGCTGGAATGCTGATGGGAAGAACCCAGGACACCGGGAAGACAGGAAGAAGTGGATAGGAATGGAAGGTTCCTGGAGTGGGAGGTGGATGACACCGGAACTAGTGTGCGTGTCTGAGGCTGATTTTTGCTATGAGCCTTAGTACTAGGGATAGAGGCTGCAGAAACATGGACACAGATGCAGCGAACAAATGAAGGGTTGAGACCTTTATTAGTTCTCTCCTTCCTAGATGCCACATTCATAATCCCAGTCCTTGGGAGGCTGGAGAAAGTCAGCCTAGGCTAAGTAGGGAGACATTTCTTAAAAAGATTTTATTTATTTTTATTTTATATATGTGAGTGTTTGGGTGCATATATTTATGCTACATATGTGAAGTGCCTCTAGAGGCCAGAAGAAGGTACCAGATCTTCTGGAACTGAACCACAAAGGGTTGTGAGCCACCAAGTAGGTTCTAGGAAGTGAATCTACCTCCTCTGTAAGAGCAGCCAGTGCTCTTAACTGCTGAGCCATCTCTCCAGCCACACAAGCCTATATCTTAAAACAATGTTCTATTCTCATTGCTTTTGTTGTTCAGTGAAATGGAAAGCAAAGCCATTGTCTGAGCATGAAGGAGCATAACATAATAAAGAAGCACTGGAGATTTGAAGAATGATAATAGCATGTGAAATAGTGGCTGTGTGAATTGGAGCTGGAGCTTAGTTAGCAGACTGCTTGTCTAGCAACAAGGTCTTAGGTTTGCTGTCCCCCTACACCTAGCACTGCATAAATTAGGTATGTTGGCAACTTGCCTGTAATCCCACCTCAGTCAGTAGTAGAAGCAGGAGGATCAAGGTCATCCTTGACAACATAGCAAATTCAAGATTAGCCTAGGATGTCTAAGACCCCATCTCAAAAAAGAAAGACCCCCCCCCAAAAAAAAGGAAGGAAAGAGGGTTAGTCACTTGGTAGAATGGGAGAAAATGGTCAGGAGGATACAATATGATTTATGGGCAGCATCAAGACCCCATGTATTTCTAGCATTAACTATCAGGCCTGTCAATAGCTTGAATTCAACTGTACTTTCCTTTTTCTCACTGAGAGAGAGCCAAGACAAGAGGACAAGGGAGCTGACTGTGTGTGAGCAGAAGAGCCATTTATAAACAGGCTAAAAATCTTAGGCTGGTTAGGAATCAAAGGCATAACATGAGGTGGGCAAGGTTCTGGTTTGGGTTGAAGTACTGTTGAAGTTGACTAGAAGTGAGCTGGGAAGATGGAAAGTGGTGATCAGAGTGGGAGAGCAGATCTGAGGTCATGGAGTGGATGTAGCATGGGTCCTTAGAGATTTAGGATGTGACCAAAGAAACAAGTGCTGAGAGAGCTGAAAGAGTAGGTTATGGAGAAGGTCATGAAGGTCAGAGGTATGAATGTGACAATCTGGAAAAGGTGACAGCAGTAGCCTAAGAAATGGGTGTTGGCCTTTGAAGACTTTCAGTCAGGGAGGAGGAGGAAAGGAAAATGGGCAGGAAGTGGCCTTGAGGAGTCTGAGGGATACCTGTCGAACCTTTCAGGCCCAGGGACATGAGATTCATGACATAAGAACCCTAATGCTGGTCCAATGTCACCACAACACGTTGGAACAAATACTGGAGGGTGGAATGGGTTGGCAAGTTTTATGAGATTTGCTACTGCTGGCCACCATGAAATTTCAGGGGGCCCCATAGAAGTATCCTCAGGAGTAGGGAAATGGGAGAAGCCGACATCAGAAACTGGGGTTTGTAGGTCCATATGGAGCCGAAAGTCTCTCGATGCAGTAATAAAGGCAGGAAAGCACTGGTGTTGACAGATACAGCGATAACAAAAGATCGCTTAAGGGGAAAGGAAGGGGAGTCTTACCTTGAACACATGGGGTCAGAAGTTCTCATCTCACTTGCTGATGGAGGCATGAAGTCAGGAGAAGGCACTCAGCTGCTGAGTTCAGGGGTCTTCCTTCACCTCCTTCCAGGAGAAAGCAGTTAATAAAAAATGACTTGGGTGAAGAGGATTAAGAAATCAGCTTAGATAAAGATAGTTTCCTAAAGACAATTCCAGGGAGCCAGAAAGGCAGCTCTGGTGGCAACTGGACCTCCTCCAACATGATGGCTCTTAAACCTTAGCATACATAGAGCCCTTTCAAGGATATGCTAATACTCACATTGCTGGGCCTCTGCCCGGAGAATTCCTGCTTCCGTGGAGTTGGCAGGGGGCTGCAAAATTTGTATTTCTAACAAGTTCAAGGTAGGATGGTAATGTTACTACTGGTACCAGGACAATGCTCTGAGGAGCTCAGCTCAGTTCCTGGCATGTTCCCAAGGCAGCCAGTGTATGGGACAGCAGCTATATCTGCCCAATAAGCAGTTTATCGCCCTGCCCTTATTCAAGTTCACGGATTGTTGGGCACTTGAAAGCAATTGCCAATCCTGATCTGATGGAGCAGCAGTCCAGCATCTTGGCAAGCCAGATCTGTGGCTCCCTGGGAGGAGCAGAAGAAATGTGTTGAGCTGCTTGCTCATTTGCAATAGCTGGCTGGGGCCTGAACTTAGCAGTCGGTCTGATTAAAGAAAGATTGGAGATTGGTGGTCAACTGGTTACTGTGGACACTCCCAGAGCAAATCTGTGGTCAGGAACAGCTCCAGTGTTTGTCCTGAAGGCTGACATTATTGATACTTTCCCTCTGAGTCAGCATTGGTCACATGGGCAGGAAACAACATAGTGAGCCAAGGCCCCACAGCTGGAAGGCTAGGTGTTTGCCAGCATGCACACTGTCCCCTTTGTCAGCTCTTACCCAGCTCTGTTCCACTGGTGGCCACCTCTAGACTCTTCTCTGTGGCTCATCTGCTATACTAAGATCTTCTCTTCACACACTCCCCTCTTGTCCCTTTTGGTTTCTTTTCATATGTATGAATTCAGTTCTATCTGTCCCAAATTTCTTGGGGATCTACCAGGGGAATGCTCTTGACCAAGTCTCCCTGTCTCCATTCAGAACCCTGTGGTGCAGGCAAAGCACTCTTTCTTTCCTTAGTGACAGAAAGCACAAGTTATTTTTGACTCAGCTTATTTTGGGAAATGGGCTCAGCCCCTCGGGCAGGTAGGGTGCCAGATGGTTCAGGGTGGCTTTAGTTTCTCTGTAATTCCCACCAGCCTTTTAAAGTCATTCCACTAAAACATATAATCAAGTGGAAACAGTGGGTCTGCTTCAATTTGAGAGCCTTTACTGAGCTGCACCTCTGAGCCCCTCTAGGGAGAAATTCAGAACTGGCTGTGGCTCAGGAGTGTCCTCTGTTGGTCTGTCCTGGTCCCTCCAGTGTAGGCTTTCAAGCCTAGACCTTGGATACTAGTGTCTGGCTCAGTGGCCAAGGATCCTCAGTGCAGCTCACTGACTTCTGTATCTCCTGCAGCAAGTCGCTTCCTGAGTGTTCTGAAGATGAAAGTGAATCCAGAACTTCTGTAATTTATTACAGGTTTATTGAATCTGAGAAAAGGCTCAGGAACCTTGCTCTGTTGTTGTTGTTGTTGTTTTGTTTTTCTCTCTCCTCACTATTTCTCCTTTTCTTTCCCATTCAGGCTTCTTCATCATGCAATAAAGGAAATGTGCTTTTCCCATAGTGTGTCACTTTGAGAAATCACAGCGCTTGGAGAAGGGACGCATGTTCACGTTCTTTTTAAAACTTTCCCTGAAGGGAGGAGAAGAGCCAGTACCCTAGAGGAAAGGCTTCATTCTGATTGATTTTCAGGATGTCTGGAAAAGGAGAAGATGAGAAGTGGGAACTGGATCTTCATAGCCCGTTCTCTTCCCTTCAGGGCTGCCGGCCTTGTCTGCACATGGCTAACCTCTCTGTCACAACATCTTGAACCCAGAACAGGTAAGACTAACAGGGAATGGACTCCTGACATGTCTGCTATCACCATGGAATAGTTCTGCCTTCTTAAGCAACTGTCCCAAGAGACATGTCACTATCACAGAGGCTTTGGAAGGTGTCCAGTGAGGCAACTGTCCTCAATAAACGCCTTGAATACAGTGTAACCTGTTCACAACTATTACATCACTTCATAGTGACTTCTACTTTCCTCTTTTCAGTGAAGCTGGTCTGTTCTAAAGTATCATATGCCTGAAAAATCACAACTTGAGAATTAGCTATCAGGTTTAATACTCATTTTTTATGATGGACTACTCCGGTAACTTTCTATTGATATATTAGCTGTACTGAGTTTTCCCATTTATCTTTAGGACAATGTATCGCCTAGCCTCACCAGGGAATCTTTTGTCTTATGGAACTTCATAGATGTAAATAGAATATTTCATCATTAACTGATAATGAGCAGTGTTTGCAATTTACCCTCAAAGTGCATACTTTATTGAAATTATGATATCAAATTTAGCTTCCTAAATCATTTAAGGAGCTAATGTAACAGTAATAGCAATTCCTAACAAAGTATCAAAATTCAGATGCCATCAGCTCATTTCTCTCACACAGAGAGGCAACATTTGTTTAAATGTTCTAGCAAATAAAATCCAGCATTAAGAGAACAGTATGAAATTAATCAATGTCTTCCAGAAATTCAGAGAAGATTTGATGAGAGAAAGGTATCTGTTTGGGTTCAGACCCCAAGACAGTGAGGCAAGGTGCATATCTTACTACCAGAGCAGAGCTGGTTCCAGCTCTTCCAAGCTTCCCTCAGTCTCTCCCTAGGATACTCTCTCCCCTTCCCCCAAAGTCTTTTCGCTATATAACCCATACATGTTGGCTTTTCCATGTCCTCCTCCTCTTCTCCTCTCCCCCTCCCCCTGTGCATGTTTTCGCTCTATCTCTTCCCTCTCTCCTTCCTCATGGCAACTTTCCTGGCCTCCTTTCTTGGGACCAGTGAACTCACTGTTCAAGAGCAGCTTCTCAATAAACTTGCGTTTATATATTTTAAAAAATCTGGCTTGAATTGTGTTATTTCCCCAGCAGCATATCAATATCAGTACGATTAATCACACCCACAGCTGTGGGGAAAGGATTTGATGGAAATCACTGTCTAGCAGGGGTGGGAGTGAGTGCTTGTCATCCCAGCACTTGGGAAGCTGAGGCAGGAGGATTGTAAATTTGAGCCAAAACTGAGTTTCATAGAGAGTTCATATCTCAAACTAACTAACCAACAAAGGATCACACTGTTTTTGTTCTCTTTGTCTTTCTTTCTCTCTTCTTCCCTACCCCTCTGTGACCCAGTCACTCCAGTGTTTTTCCTCAGGAGCTGTCCACCTCATTTTCTCAGAGTTTTTCACTGGGACCCGGGGTTTGCTCCGTAGGCTAGTAGGCTGGCTGGCTGCCCAGTGAACCCTGGAATCCTCCTGTCTTTGATTCTTCAGTACTAAGCATGACAATCATGTACCACATCCCTGCTTTTTTTTTCACATACATTCTGGGGTCCTTCACGCTTGCTACGCAAACACCTCACCAGCTGAGTGCTTCCTAAGCATTGCTACCTCCCATTTAGTTTTTCAAAAATTAAAAAACAAAACAAAACAAACAAACAAAAAAACCATAAAGTTAGGTGTGGTGGTTTGAATGGAAATGTCTCCCAAAGGGGCATAGGGATATATTTTTTTTATTATTATTTTTCTAAACTAAGATTGGAGTCATTAAGAAACTTTACCCATCTTGTTATTATCAGTTGACTTAAGGAAAAAAAAACTATAGTTCTTTATGTTCTTCTAAATGATTATCAAATTAGTGTGCTTCATAGTTTAGGCTCAATAACCAAATTCCTACCATTTTGCTGCTTCTTTTTCAAATCTAATTTCATTGGAATAAAAGTTCCACAAGAATATTACATTGTACAGGTGCTAGTGACAAGGGCACCTCAGGGATGAGCTACTAGCTACAGTATGAACTGTTTGAAACAAACTCTGTAAAACATTTGCTAAGAAATATGTTTCTACCCTAGTGTCTTAGTTAGGATCTCTACTCCTGTGAAGAGACACCATGACCATGGCAAGTCTTATAAAAAAAACAAAAACCAAAAAACAAAAAAACCCAAAACATTTCATTGGGGGCTGGCTTACAGTTCAAAGGTTATTTATGGCAGGAAGCATAATGACATGCAGGCAGACATGGTGCTGGAGATGAAGGTGAGAGTTCTACATCTGGATCCTCAGAGGCAGCAAGAAAGAAGAGTAACACTGGGCCAGACTTGAGCATCTGAAGCCTCAAAACCTGCCCCCAGGGACACACTTCTTCCAGCAAGGCCATACCTACTCCAATAAGGCCACACCTCCTAATAGTGCTAATCCCTATGGGCCAAGCATTCAAGCACATGAGTCTATGAGGGCCATTTCTATTCAGATCACCACAGTAGCTCTGTGGTTAATAACTGATACATTCATAAAAATTTCAGATGTAAACATGACAGAACACAGTATCAAAGATATTTCTTTTAAAGAATGGTGTGTGTGTGTGTGTGTGTGTGTGTGTGTGTGCCAATATACATGAAAAAGTATCTAAGTATATATTTATATACAATACACATGGAAAAGTATACAAGCAATGGGATACTGGCAAAATTATAGGTGAATAACGAATTGGATAAAGCATGAAGATTGGGACAGATCCAAACAAGATAAGAAGGTAACACAGCAGTGGAGTTTCCGTCTATGACTGTTGTAGACTGATGTCCCTTGAACATAACATCACCCTCATCGTCAGTGCATCTGTGACCATCTGCAAGAGTCCCTCAGTGTCAAACACATAGATGCTCCGTCATAGAAGGAGCTGTGGAGGGCTGTTGCTGGAGATTCTGGTCATCCTGTCCTGTGCCTTCTTTTTAACCATGTGTATAATCCTGTCCAAGCCACCATGGAGGTGGTACTAGGAGATACCTGAGTAGAAAGTCTGCTAAGGGTTAACTTAGTGAAGGGCTCGCCTATGCAGCTATGGAAAAATAGTCATCCATAGTGGGTAAGAACATGGCGGGGAGGTTGCTTTGGAGTAACACACTCCTGTAAGTCTTGCTTCACTAATGCTCTGCAAGGAAGCCCAATAATTTAATCAGTTTGCCAAATTGGATTTTGGTGGAATCAAGCTGAGATCTATCATTGGTATTCTATCAGGGATATGTAGACATTCGTTCATGTCTCCCTAGGAAAAGTTCATATAAGAGTGAGGTAAGACTTAATGAACCATAGGTAGAGTCTGTAGAATCTTCTAGACCAATGAATAAGTCCCTTCTGACCGTCACCTACTTCTGCTTCAGCTAGTGCATCTCCATTATCACTTATAATATATGCAATGGCTTCTGTGTAAGAAGATTTTGCTTGGAGAAAGTGTCATACTGTTTTAAAAATGTGCTTGAAAAACCACAGGAATAGAAAGTGTATAGTTAAGTGTTTAAGTATAAAGAAAGGAGTCAAATTAAAATCCTGATAAAACCAGGCTAACATAAATTCTTGGTAGATGAAAGATGAAATACAAAACCCAGAACTACCAGAGAACTTAAAGAAGGAAGTATTGGCAAGTATCAAATGACCTTGGAGCTGGGCATGGTCAGGCTCATCTGAAATTCCAGCATTCAGGGTCGGGGGCAGCAATAGCAGGATCGTGTTTGACTCTAGTCTGGCTACTAAGTGAATTCCAGGCCAACTTGAGCTTCAGTAAGACCCTGACTGAAAAAGGGTTGGGGAAGTGACAAACGACACGGGATGGTAAGCTTTGATTGTTAACCTGATGTAACTTAGAATCACCTGGGAGGAGAGTCTCAATAAAGGACTGTCTACACTGTGTTGAACTGTGGGGGATCGTCTTAAATGAACTGATGTATTCCAAGTCACTGTGAGCAATACCATTCCTTAGGTTCTGAGCTGTTTAAATGGGAGGGAATGAGCTTAGCACAAGCAAACAAACAGGTAAGCAAGCAAGGGAGTAAGCATGCATTCACTCTCTGCTCTTGGCTGTAGTTATGTGATGAGCTGTTTGACGTTCCTGCCTTGACTTCCCCACAGTGACTGTAAACTAGAATTGCCAGCTGAAGTAAATCCCTTTCTCCCTTAAGTTGCTTTTTTGTTAGGGTATTTTATTATAGCAACAAAAATGAAACTAGAACAGACATAAGTAGGTTGTTTGACAAACAGAAAATTAGCATGGCCAGTCAGAGTGAAGAAACAGCTCAACTGGTATTTATGACAAAGCAAATACAAATAATACATGTTGTCTTTCATTGGCTTGTCAGTAACTTAAGCAACAAAGCAACTGTTATGGTTGATACTAGAAAACAGACACTCATTTTCCCTACAGGGAAAGCAGGTGTAAGTTGGCACAACCATTCTGAAAAGTGATTTGCCAATACAGAGCAAAAGGTTTACATGTGCATACCCTTTAGTGTAATTATGCTACATTTTAAGAAATTTTTATTGTGAATTTCACATCATGCACCCCAATGCTACTTATCTACTCATCCTTTCATAGTCACCCTCCATCCTTGAAATCTCCTCCCCAAAAGAAAAAAAAAATCATTGTGGAAACTGTAGTGTATCACACTGTGTCCAACAGTATACCCTTTTGTCCACACTTCTTTATTTGCAAATGTTCATTGCACTGACTCGTCGGTCTGGTATGAGGCCTCTCAATTCTGCTACACTATCCATACCAGATCCTTACCAGGACTCCTCTTGGATATTCTGTTGTTGCAGGATCATGGAGACACTGTAGCTTTGGATTTGCAGGACGAGCTCCTTCAAGTGCTCCAGCAGTTCATAAATGGGGTATATTTTAGGACAGGACGACTCAAAGCCCTGAATCTGGGCCTGAGTGGTAGCTGAGCTGGTCAGCCCACCAGCTTTCTCACACCTACACAACCAGGGCAAGCTCTCAGTATTGCCCTGCCTAGCTCACCAAATGCCAGAGCTTGCAAGGGGCAGAGCCATCTCTCCTGTTCTCATGACCCTAGGACCGGCCTGCCCACAACCAAGTTCTGTTCTCCTGACCTCAGGGCCCAGTTCACCTGCCAGCCATAGCAGGTGTGGAGGTGAGGTGGGGAGAAGGGCGTGTCTACCTCACCTATGCCACTGCGCAGCAGATAAGTTTCAGGACCAGCTCTCTCATGCTCCTTCTGGCCTGCTCACCCACGCCCCCACCATCAGGGGCAGCTCTACTGTGTTGCTCAGGCAAAGGGGCAAGGCTGTGTGCTACAGCCAGGCATAGGCAAGGCTAGCTCTTAGCACTCATGACAAGCTCTCCCTCTTGCAGCAGATGGTGAGGGGTGAGGGTGGGGTGGGTGTCTCTCCCTTGCCTATGTCACCTCATAGCAGACTACTGGCAGGGCCAACTCTTCTGTGCTCATGCCCTTGGGGCCAGCTCACTGGCAACCCCCTCTACCCCTATCCTCCACCCCCACAACCTGGGCCAGCTCTACTGTGCTTCCTGGGTGAGGTGCCAGCCTGCTCTCCCAAGTGGAGCATCTGTTGAGGGGTGAGGTCAGCTCTCCTGCTCTCACATCTTTAGAGATAGCTTTCCCACAATACCCAGGCAAGGGGTTAGGGCCAGCTCTGCACAGCCCTCACACATCAACTCAGCCCCAGGTGGCAGCCCAGGCCTGGGATGTCTACTGGCCTTTGGTGGTAACAGATCCCCTTTGCTGCAGGACCATGGACCCAGACATGGCCCTCAGTGACAGCACAGGCCAGGATCTCATCATGGTCTTAGGTGGCACCACCAGCTCCTCACATCAGGCTGTTCCTCACTACCCTTGAGTCTCCAGTTCCACCTCTCTTTGCTGTGCACACATCCCTCTGCTTCCTTTTTTTCCTCCATCTCTCCACCAGTTACTTGCTCATCTTAGAGACACCAGGGTTCTCTGGGTGTCATCCCAGGAGGGCTATGCCCTGGGGGGCATGGGTCATCTTGGGCATGGTCTGTCTGCCCCGGCCTGCACAGCACCAGGCTGCGGTCACCTTAGACTTGCTCTGCCCACCTGAGCCTAGTGTCACCTAGTGGGTATCATTTCAGTTACGCTACATTTAAGACTATAACCTAAAGGAATAAGCATGGTTGTATACATGTGTAATCTTAAGATATACTGACATTTGCTAAAACATACACAATAAGGAGAAAATGGAAACAAACTATGTATAGCAAGGTATTAGTTGAAATAAATAATATCCTATATTAAAAATAGTTTTTTAAATTGGCTACAAATTAAAAGAGTTTGTAGCCAATAAAAAACTGCTGTAAAAGAACACTTGACCAAGGACACTTCTCACACAGTCTGTGTAAGAAGAAAACGTTTACAAAGCAATTAAGGCTACTATGATATCTCAGGGTAGAAATGAGAGCATGGATGGTGGGGGTGGGGGTGAACGTTTCCTTTCATTCATTGATTGATATTGTCCATATTTATAAATATTTATATCAAAAATACATTAATCTGTTTAAGTAAATGGAGAACAAATTTTGTAAACCTTTATTTGCAACTCTGCCTTGGTGTATACCTTTGGGAAAATTAAAGAAAAAGTTTTCACTCTTTTTATTAGCTTTATAATTACTTTCCATAGTAGTATTCTGCCATGATAGCAGAAATCATGAAAATGTAATTAAGAAATACTGGAACACAGCAGGAGATTTTTCTGGAAAAGAGAACCTTAAATAGAAAACTTGATGATCAGGAAGAAATGGGGCTTTGTAAACCTTGACACTAGGCTTAGCACTAAGCACCCATTGCTTCTGATTTATGGAGATAATGGCTAAAACTTCATCATTTTCTTGCTATGTTATTGCTCTGTTTTCTGGTTTCCACGCTTTTTTCTTCAGGAGGCTGATGTTTCCTTACTTTATTTTGGTAAGGCTTCATGTTATGTGTTTTCATAGGGTCTCAGATAGCTAAGTAAGCACTCCTTCATGACTTGGCGCTTAGTGTGATCATAAGAAGAAGTGGAATGAGGATTCTGTCTTTACTGTTGGCCATGTGCTGCGGTGAGGCTGCATTGCTCATGTATGCTCAAATCCCTCTGCTCAAATCCCACACATCTCTGCTGTAATCTTGTCTAGCCACTAAGGACGTGCATCTTCTGTAGATCAGGACAGAAATTTACCAGGAAAAGAGTTTTACCTTAGATTCAAGTTCTTGTTGTTGTTAAGATGTGGTCTCTATTCTCCATATACTCTCTTCTTAAGTCAGCTGTAACAATTGCCCATGATGTCACTATAGCTTGGCACTACTCTAAACTCCTTGGGTATTATGTCAACTGAATGCAATTTTCTCCTTGGGGAAGAGAACATGCATTGATTACTGGCAGCCCTGAAACCTGGCCCAGGTCCCTTGTTCTGTGTGGCGCTGAGAACACCTTCTGTACTAGCTGGTGTCAACAGGCAGACGTGGTCAGAATGAGAACCCTAAATTTAAAATCTTTATTTACTTAGATTTTTTTGTTTGTGTATATGTGTGTATGTTTGGATACAGGATCCCCTGAATTTTGAGTTACAAGCAACTTTGAGGTGCTCAAGATGGGTGTTGGGAACTGCATTTGGGTCCTTGGGACGAACAGCCAGAGTTCCTAACCTCTTAGTCATCTCTTCAGCCTCCAGAACACTACATTTTTCAGGATCTAAGGATGTGGTTTAAAAATAATCAATTCCTAAAGATTTAGAGAGGATTATCTATCATTTTTTAAAAAAATAAATTCTGTAAATTATTTTGTTACATAAAATAGAGGATAAATCTTCTGTACAATGTTTCCTTTACTTGGAAGTTGAATCATGGTGACCTCACAACCTTCAGAATAAGTTGAAGTCCTATTATTTTAGTTCCTTTGGAAGCCACAGATGGAAACAAGCTATTTACAGACAGTGTAATTTAATAAAATAAAAGGTTTGATAGTTAAATAACTGTTATTAGATAGAGTCTGAATATTTCAAAGGACAAATAAATAGATAATGTCAGAACATATTTATTACACAGATCTATGCTCATATTTTATTTAGTTAGAGGCATTTATAACCTTAAGAAATCACTGGTTTGAAACATTCATAAACTAGCAAATAAATACCCTTGGGCCATGAGTCTACCCACACAAATTGATTTCTAAATAAAGATTCAATTTAGATGTAAAAGTCTTATATATACCCAGAGGTATCTATTCCATCTGTAATTTCCTCCTGAGGCTCAGATACCTGTCCTAGTCTTATCAAGTTCTTATTAGTTGCTTCCCCATGGGGGAAGCAGAGTTTCCAATCAACAGCCTTCCCAAGAATGTGTGTTGAAGTCACTGCTGTCATCCATCCTGCCTCCTGCAAAGAGTGAGTCTTCTCCTTGTGAGACTTACTATTCTTCCAGTTTGGAATCATCTAGTTACTGAGTTGTGGCATTCTTCAAATAAAGTGGAGAAGCATAGGAATCTTCCTTTTTCTCTATTAGAAAACATTATGATAAGCTCAGATGTTTGTTATGTTGAAAATTTAAAATGCATAGGCATTATTTTCATTTTTTTTTTCAGTGTCGTAGCTCACCCTCCTCTCCACAGAGAACAGGGAGCATGCAAGGAATGCACCAGGACTGGGCACCTCAGTTCCTACCCTTTCCCCTTCTGGCATGTTCTTTTGTGGGGAGTCTGAACATCTATCCATGAGAGCATCTGTCCTGTGGCAAGACCCTGTATGAAGTGCCTATTTCCTTTCCTACCTCTCTGAATTCATTAGAAGGCTGCGTGATTATGGGAAGGTAGGCTAGACTTTCTGCTTTGACATCTCTGCAACAATTGGACTGTCTTACTTACTCATAATCAATCATAATTTCCAGTTTTAACCTAACAAGGAAGAACAGCTGCTCCATTGCTAAACTCAACACAAAGCTTTGACTCGACCTACCTCCCCTTGCCCTAACTTCCTTGAGAAAGTGACTTGTGTAGACGGTAACTTATGGTTGTGCTTTTGTAGAAATGGACAGGACTGCTTATCATTTCTGATATTGGTTGCCTCATAGGCAGTTGGCTTAGGAAATTCTCACCGTGGCTTCTTCTGCTGAATCACGTTCTCTCCCATTGTCAAGCAGTTTCCCTTTCTGTCCTTCTCCACCTCAGTCACACTAACACTGTTCCTGAACCCTATCTGTTCATGGATAGTGACAATGTTCTTAGTAGACAATGAACTTCAAGACAGACTCTTTCCTTTGGATTTGCCTGTCTGCCTGGAAGAGAAACCAGTGCATTGTATTACTGAGCTCTCTAAAAATGCTTGAAGAGTAACTAAATAATAAAAGGTATCATTGATTATTAAGCTATTTGAGTTTTGTTTTGCAAGATCATAGACAGTTTATTAATTGGCAGTCTTTCCTTGTTTACTCCAGTTTGTACCGGTGTTAATGGTCCTTAGGTAGAAAGTGAAACAATGTAATGATTTAAAAGCAGTTCTATTCCTTTAATTTGAAGCAAAAGAAACAGTTCATTCATCTATCACCATCAGTCAAGATATTTTGAGCATTTTCTTGCTAACAAAGATTCTCCACTTGATCAAGGTAGTTAGATTCTCTGCATGCTCCTCTTTGGTTGACTCAACCTTGGCATTCCTAGAGTCCCCTGGGGCCTGTCCAGAAGCCCAGGCCCATCTCAGAGGCCTGCTAAGTTTTCACCAGCCTTTGATCTCTGATCACCCCAGCTTGCCTTCAGTAAGAATCCCATTAGGTCAGCCCAACAGGGATTTCCTTGATGTTCCTTCTCAGTCGTTTTCCATTGTGGACCCTGTCACACTCCTGGCTGTATTTGAAGTGAAGTCTGCTTTCTGTCCTGTTTTAACCCTTACCCAAATTATCATGAATAAATTCTCTCTTAGAATTTTAACAAGGGTTAATATGTGTTCCTTCACACTATCTAGTACAAAGTAGACAAACTGCAAGCTTTTCATGGAGTGTGCATTCTAATGTGTGGGGAAATAAACAAGTGTGACACTTAAAAAAACTTACATGGATAAAGAGTTCCTTTAGACTGGTGATCAGAAGAGTCAGCTCCACTGAGATGCCCTTCAAGCTAAGAGCTGAAAGACAAGAATGCTCTATGAGGAGGTGGAGCAGGGAAGAATGTGGAGGGCATGAGGGTGGGTGCCATCTTCCGGACGGACAGAGCGTAGTCATTGCACTAATAAACCACTGTAGCTACAGTGACCTACACATGGTGAAGCCCACAAGATTAGTCAACAGTCCAGCAGGCAGCACTGAGTGGACTTGATGGGTTGATAGAAACTGAGAACATGAAGGGGATGTGTTGGGGACTGTCTGAGGGAGTGGATCAGTATACATATGCACAAAATTGTCAAAGAATAAATTAGGTTAAAGGAAATAGAAGACTTAGAATGCCATGGGGTGATGGGGGCATAGAGGGCACAGTTAGTATGGCAACCTAGAGGCTGGAGCCAGTGGAAGGAGATCCAGAGCTGGGGAGGGGGAGGAAGAGCAATAGCTCAGAGAGTGGCCACACGGCAGGTCACTTGCTTTGTAATCTGGGTGGGGTTTGAAGCGTGAAGTTTGGTAGCTTAGGCTTTAACTCGTGGCACATACCTTTACTTCCAGCCCTCATGATGCTGATGCAGGAGGATTGCAAGCATAAGACCAGTCTGGGCCACTTAGGTAAAAAATTAAAAAGTTCTTGTAAAATGAAAATGAAAAGAAAAAGCAAAAGTGCAGGCATTCTCTGAGCTTTCCACATTGGGCTGCCTGCTACTGTTGATCTGAGACACTATCAGCCATTTTCCTGTTGTCCCTGTTCCCTGGTTGAATATAGCACATAGTACATAGATGACTGAAAGATAGGAACTGCTGCTCATGGATATTACTGTGTTTGTTCTTTCCTTTAAAGCTCACAGGTTGGGTTTGAGAAACTCTCAGGAAATACCCAGCCCCAGCCGTGCTTCATCACTTTTCATGACTTCTGTTTCTCTGAGACCCCTCACCTCCTGAGGGCCTTTCAGCACTGTAACAAAAAGATGGACTGCCTAATTGCTTTCTTTTTGCTTGGATGGTCCTGATCCTTCCTGCTAGAAGAGACATTAGATGCCTCAAGTCATTCTGACAAGTTGCCCAACCTGGTTATTAATTAAATTAAGTTCATCAGTCAAGTTTCCTCATAGCCTTCTTTTTTGGGGGTAATTTCCCATATTTATATCAGTGGATTCAACAGGTACTTCTGCAGGAGTTCCAGGTTCTTGTGTTCTGGGACAAAGAATTGGACAGAAACACACAGATAGGAGGAGAAGAGGGCACTTACTAGAAAAAGATTGCTTTTAAGGGGAGAGGCAGGTTGGGGGAGGGTAGAGAGAAAGTTCAGAAGCTCAAATGGTAAATGCTGGGTGAAGATGATGGCTTTCATGCTACACAACATGGGATTCATGGCTTATCTACATAGGGTGGGCTTGCTGGACTAGGCTCTGTTACATGTAGTTCTATGTACAACTTCATGCATCTCATATCTCAATAACTTTTTGAATCTTCACTCAGGATCTATACAGTTAGTACTGTAGCAAGCCAGAGGTATTTTTGAGACATTCTGTGGGTGCCTGTGTGCCTGTGTTGAGGCATGAGCTGGGCTTAGTTGGCCAGGGGCCAAGGGTTTCTAGCTTCCCTTTTTGCTAACTTGTTTTGTCATATACTAAATTTGTAAGGCTTTGCTTAGGCCCCCCTGACTGATCTTGGTCTTACTCTCCTGCCTTAGTATCTGGGATCCTCAGGGACTCCATGTCCTCTCTTAAGCATAGTTTATGACGACCCATGGGCACCATGCTGTAGGTGATTGAGATGTACCACTGTGTTGAGCTGTGGGATCCATATAGTTCTAAATTATTTTAAAACATCCTTCATTTCTATTCTTTCAAATGTTACAGCCGCAGAGCATATGCCAAAGCTTGTGTGAAGAAAACGAGTTTCTTGTGCCTTAACAGTGTCCTGAAAGCTCCTTCTCAGTTAGGTTCATGCTGTCTTACTGTTCCCTTCCCTTCCCTGGCAGGCAATGAGGTTGGAGAAAGGTTAGAGGCAGTTATACTAAGAATGTGACAGATGCCAGGCTTTCGGCATCGTTTAGTACTGGAAGTATTCTGAGTGATAGGTTTAAATTACGTTTTGTTGTTGTTGTTTGTTGTATTTTAATTTTTTGGCATGAGAATTGTAAAACCTAGAACAACAAATGAACTGGTCCAGGCCAGTCACCCAGCCAGTCAACAGAGCTACAGTAAAAACAAACCTGGCTTGGTTCAGGGCTAGTTTGATTCTGTTTAAGAATATCTATCATTAGTTCTTGTCTTGGGGTTTTACTGCTGTGAACAAACACTATGACCAAGAACACTCTTATAAAGGAACAATATTTAATTGGGGCTTAATTACAGGTTCAGAGATTCAGTCCATTATCATCAAGATGACAGCATGGCATCTTCTAGGCAGGCATAGTGCAGAGTTCTACATCTTGATCTGAAGGCTGCTAGAAGATTGACTTCCAGGCAGCTTAGACAAAGGTCTCAGAAAACACCCCCTCCCCCCCGAGTGACACACTTCCTTCAACAAGGCTACATCTATCCCAACAAGGCCACAACTACTAATAGTGCCACTCTCTGGGCCAAGCATATTCCAATCAGCACAGGGCTGGAGAGCAGGCTGATTACTTGAGAGCACTTGTTGCTGTAAACAAAGAACTTGGATTCAGTTCCTTGCATCCACATGGTAGCTCACAACTGGCTGTGCATCCAGTTTCAAGGGATCTGAACCCTTTTCTGACCTCTTCAGGCACCAGACATACATGTGTACGGTGCACATAAATATATGCAGATATTCACATACACATAAAATAAACCTGAGAATATTTACATGCTTTCTTAATAGTGCTTTTTGCAAAAGTAACTGTGTTCAGAGTTGAGGATGTGAGAGGTAACCGGTTGAAATGGAAATTTGAAAACTGTTGCAAAATAAAGATATATTTTTGAGAGAAAGACAGCAATTTGGTTCAGTTTGATTTTTAAAATAGTTTCATGAAGCAACAGAGCCTGTGAAGGTCTGATTTTTCTTCCTTCTTCAAACTATATGGTTTTATTATGCAGTTGCCACGGGAAGCACATGAGAGCTGTCAGAAACCTAGAACACATCCCCGAGAGTTAAACTTGGAAATGAAGTCTCAGGGTTTGGTGCTTGAAGAACCAACTACAGCTCTGAAGCTTCACCTCAGCGGAGAAGCTGCTTCTACATCCCTGTCCAGTCTCTGGGAGACTTAAACCATTATCCACTTATTCAGTTAAAAGGGGAGCTTTCCGATGCCCTGCATTTGTTGGAGTTATAAAAGTAATTCTTCAAAGATTTAGGGAGCAATCCTTCAGGCTAGGACTTGCCAAATAATGTTTGCATTCCTATAAAGAAAGCCATTCATGAACTTTGAGTAAACAATGTCCTTTGATTTTATCATGTTCCTGACTGTGTGGGCTCAGATACTGTAACCACAGGCTAAACAAGTAGATTGCAAATGACATATTTTGTTTGTTTGTTTGTTTGGTTGTTTTTCAAGAGATCATAGACCTTATACTAATCTTTATAAGTATCTCAGTATTTTGAATAATTTTCAAATGCTACTTAGAATTGTTCTAGAAATTAAATCATAGGCAATTTGTTATCTTATATAGAATGATGTCTGAGGTGAATTTGTGTTTCTTTTAGCTGTCTATTCAGATCTTTGCGTTTCTCAAGAGAAAGGATTTTAAGTACTTTTCTATTACTGTGATAAAATACCATGACCATGGCAACTTAGAAAAGAAAAGGCTTATTTGGATTTACAGCTCCAAAGAGTTGGGACCCTTGATCATGGGGATAGCATGTCGCAGGCAGTAGTTAAGGTAGCAGGAGCTGGATACTCAGAGCTGAGAGCTGACATCTTGAACTGCAAGTATGAAGCTGAAAGGGGGAGGAAGAGAGGAAGAGAGGAAGAAATAGAAAAAGAGGGACAGAGAGATAGAGAGATAGAGAGAACTAGAAGTGACACAAGGCTTTTAATGCTAAAAGTCCATTTCCCAAGTGATAAAATTCCTCCCTCAGGGCCAAACCTCCTAAACCTACCCAAACAATAGGGAAACCAAGTTTTCAAATATCTGAACTTGTGGGAGCCAATATCATTCAAACCACAACATAGGCTGACTAGCTTTGTCTGGGAGAACACCTTTGTTGTATGATGACACTGTTCCTGGGAAGATGTGCATAAATGTCTACCCACCCCATCTTCGGAACTGATGGCAGACAGTAGTAAAGATACTACCAAAGTTTAACTTGGTAAAACAATGTTTACTGGGGTTGCCTACAGGAACATGGATGACTCCAAAGCAGCTGCATTACTGAAAGCCTACCCCAACATAGATAACAACGTGTGAAGGCTGTAATACTGTAGCTTCCTGCACAACTTATGGGCATCTTCTTAGGTCACATGGTCCTCAGCAGTTCTTACTACATATATAACCTGTAGGAGGGTGGAGTCTTGTGCATCTGATAAGTTTCAGGACACCCTGAAACTTGTAAGTTGTTGACTTCCTGAGTATTAAGAGTCTCCCATTAGAACTTCTTAGGGCTCAGAGTACTTTCTTCTAGGCTAGACTATTCAATTCTGAGACATTGCTGCAGAACAGTCTCTCAGCCTCTGCTCTGGTGAGTACGTTGTTAGCTTTTACTGTGATGTGTATCCTTGATTTAATCACAAATACACAAGCCTTTTGATATGTGCTTGGTGAATTTGCAAATTAAACTGAGTCTTGATTTTGAATGACTATATACAAATTACTATATTAATGAATAAAGAAAATCATAGATTGGAAACAAGATTTCTTCTAGTCAAAGTAGTTCAAGAAACCTTTTCTGTAAAAGGTCAGATGACAGTTGTACATTCCTGGTCACACTACTCCTATCACAAGCCCTCGACGCTATCGTACACAATCTGCAGACTAAAGGATGCACTTGCTCTCTTGGGAAGCCTCATGAAAACTGATGGCATAGCCCCAGGCTGCATCTGACTGCTATGTCACCTAGACACACAGGATTTTGCTGTACATGAAGTGGGTTGTGGGGAAAGGATGCCAACATCAGTAATTCGCTTGGCTTTTATTTTGGTATCTTCTGCCTTTGTTTATGGATTCAGAGTGTTTCTGCTATGTATTGTTATTCAGAGTCAGTGAAGGCTGTGCACAGGCTATGAGAGGCAATCTGTTTTTGTTTGTGCTCCATTCTTTAGAGCTGAATACAGCACCCATGATTAATAAATGCTAACTAATAGTCATTTCTCTGTTCTTGGCCCTGCCCTTTTCAGAGCCTCCTGCAGTGCTCACAGAGGCACTGACTTGTAGGTTGGCAATGCTCAGTTATGTGTCCCCAGCAGCACCTCGATGATGACATCACACTTGGGGAAGTTAACTACAAGGCTGTGAGTATGCTTGACAGGTTGTTCTTGCATGGGTTTGACTTCTCTTGTATAAAGATTACAAATCTTGTCACAGCTAGTAAAAAATGAAGTACAAGTGAAAGCACTGAGTGCCCATAACTCACCAAAGGCCCTTACCTAAAATTTAGCATTCTCGGAGTAAGACACAGGGAGAAGGAACAGCCTGGGTAGAGATGACGGCATTGTGTGGTAGTAGGGGAAGAAATGGTACCACCTTTGCGGGTCAGGGTGGGCTGTCTTCCCAAGCACATAAAGTTCATGACCATATAAACATGTCCTGTTTGTAACTTCATTTAGACATATCCAAGACAGTCATCCTTTTTAAGGAAAAAATGTTCCAAAGACAAGTTCTCTCTTTCTCTCTTTTTAAATCATCATGAACCTAATTTTTCCCTACTGCTCTAAGCACAATGGTTATAAAACTGCCTCCTTTTGCTTCTTCCAGATTTTGCTTTAACTGGATGAGTGCCTGAAGCAGCAGGAGATGCTGTCCCATAAAGCCAGAATATTTTATAAGTACTGGCAGGGAACGTTGATTACTTCATTCTCCAAACGGCACACAGAGCCTGCTGTGGAGGTCCAGGGTGACAGAGCTGTGGAAATGCACTGCAGAGATGTCCTGGACTGCTGTGTGTCCTGGCTGGTGACAAAAAGGACAAGTCCTGTGGATCAGGGAGCTACAGGCTGTAATAAACAAGTGACCACTTAAGTGTTACACCTGACAATAAGGTCCAGCTGGGGCTGGTGAGGAGCATTGTGGGTATTAAATACAGACGGAGTGCCTGTAAGGTAGATCAGAAGATAAAGGCCTGAGTTAGATCACCAAACCTCCATAGTATGATAGAAACAATTCCCTCAGTTTGCCCTCTGACCATCACACATGTGCTGTGGAAATGTATGCGCATCCCCAATAAATAATTATTAACATATTACATAGTAAATATAAAAATTAATAATAAACATTAGCCATGTCACTTTCCCCTTTTAAAAATTTCAGAAAAATAGCTTCAACAACCTGAGCAAGGAGTAATATGGCAAAATCTTAATTTGGAACTATTAGAACATAAATCAATACCAGGTAAAATGTTATGTGTGTATGCCATACAGAATAAGTCAATGTTAAAAGTTTGCCCATTTTAAATCTAAGTCCTTTTGTAACTGAAGGGTAGACATGTTATGGATCTAGTTAGGGTTTTCTGTTTCCCATGTGTGTTAGTCAGGGCTCTCTAAAGTCACAGAACTTAAGGGACTATCTATCTATTCTTTCTTTCTTTCTATCTATCTATCTATCTATCTATCTATCTATCTATCTATCTATCTATCTATCTATCTATCTATTCTATCTATCTATCTATCTATCTATCTATCTATCTATCTATCTATCTATCTATGAATCTTTGTAGCAAATCATGAGGATGGTGATAACTGCTTCCTGTAGTACCTTGACTGATAACTCCCACCTAGGCAAGTATAGTGGTAGGACATTCTTCACATAATGCCTCTGGTGGTTGAGGACACAACCTTTCTGAGGCAGCCATGTAGAGAGTGAGCAGGGTAATCTTATCCTCATGCACCCTTTGGCCTCCTAGCAGTGCTTCATATACCCAACCAGACAGAATGCACAGGCACTAAGGCAGTCCTCAATAGACCAGACTCCTAGGACTGGGATAGAGTTGGGAAATGACCCAGAGGAGGCTGCTATGAGTCTGGAGTGTCCCAGAGTCTTCATTACACTTGTCCCTACAGAGAAAAGCACATCTCATGCCACATAGCTGGGCCAGTGGACTTCTGTAGAGCCAGAAAGCAAATATTTTAGGTATTGTGGACCACATCCAGCCTCTGGTACATACACTTATTTTCCAGCTTAAAAAAGTTTTACCTTTAATTATGTGTGTGTGTGTGTGTGTGTGTGTGTGTGTGTGTGAGTGTGTGTGTACTTGTGAGTGCAGATGCCTGAAGAGTCCAGAAGAGGGAACTGGATCCCATGGAGTTGCAATTATGTTTGGTTGTGAGCCAACTGACATGGGAATTGAACACACATCGACTCTAAGAATATCACGTGTTCTTAATTGCTAAGCATCTCTCCAGCTCCTCTTAATTTTTATAAACCTCTGAAAATGTGCGAACCTTTCTTAGCTTGTGTACTCTCCAAGATTTGCCCTGTCTTGGCCTATGTGCTGAAGGCCATTGGCCCCAGGTGTGTTATCAGTTTTGTATATTTAAAACTCTTTTCATGGTTTACATTGTATTTTCTAATGTCATGTGACAAATTACAAACCTAGTTTTTTCCAATAGTGCCCATTTATTGTCACGCAGTTCCACAGTCCCAGGTGAACTCATAGTGGTCACAGTCAGGGGCAGTTGCTATTGCACTCTGCTGCAGTACTTGGCTTTAATGGGGGGGGGGGGACACCTGATGGAGATACTTTAATGTGTAGGAATCCCAATAGGTCCTCTGGTTACATCCAGTAAGAAATGACCTGCTGAACACAGCCACAGGCTGAAGTTAGCTATTGCCACACATGTGTGTACTGCGTTAGAATGAGAGAGAGTATCTCCTACACACACAGGACTCTCCAGCTTCTAGGATCCTTCCTGTAAGTGACAGAAAGGGTGTTCATGGGGCAGAGGTAGATAAAGCAACAGAGACACATCGGAGCTGGATTAAATAGAGGATGACCTTCAGCAGGAACACTCAGTGCCTTTTCTATGAGAAGAGAAACACATCTTTCTTTCATCTTGTCTCTCAGACATCCTCAGTGGAGTTGGTCTCAGCCTGTGGCATACTTTATTCATAGTTACAGACGTCACATTCTGCCCAGAAAAACAAGTTTGGGCTCTCTTAGATACTCCTCAATTGCTCTGATAAAGTACCACCACCAAGATAACTTGTACAAGGAAGGGCTTATTTGAGCTGACTGTTCTAGAAGAGTCCATGATGATGGCCAATGGCAAGTAGGACAGAAACAGAATCTGAGCACTCACAGCTTGAAAGGCAAGTACCAAGTCCAGAGCACACACTAGCAATGGCAAGAGTCTTTACTCTGCCTTCCTCCATGGCCATTGTTCCTCTAAAGCAGCCACATCTTCTTAGCTATCCCAGAGAGCACCACCATCTGGAGCCAAGAATCCTATGTCTGAGACTGCTGTGGGCATCTCACTCAAATCACACAGGGTCAAGGGACCATCTCTCATTAAGAAGAGAAGAAACTTTCTTCAAAGCAACCTTCCTCTATAGGTTTCCTTCCTTTCTTAAAAAAAGTATTTTATTTTTACTTATGTGTATGTACGTGTATGGCACATGTATGCAGGTGCCCAACGAGACCAGAAGAAGGAATTGGATACCGTGGGAGCTAGAATGACAGGAGGTTGTGAGCCAACAAGCAATGGTTGCTGGGAACTGAACTCAGGTCCCTTGTAAGAGCAGGAAGTGCTCTGAACCATTGAGCTGTGACTCAGGCCTCCAGCAGGCTCCTTTTTTGGTCTTGTCAGAATAAAATTGACTGTCGCTTCTGGTGATGATGATAGCAGCTTTAGAGGACTCAAGATTACTTCAAGAACTGCTAATGTGGCTGTTTGGGGAAGAGGGAGCAGTGATAATCTGGAAAAAAATCAGAGCCCTGGGATCAGGGCTGTAGCTCATCGGTGGAGCACTTGCCTAGCATGCACAAGACGTGCACAAGGAATACACAAGGCATGCATAAGGGGAGTTTCATCCCCACAGCTTCCAACAAGTAAAGAAAACAACAAAGGAAATCAAACCAAAGCTAGAGCCTTGCTAGGACAAAATGTTGGAATAGGGAGGGAGTGGGATGGTGGGGACAGAGGTAACGAATGACAGTGTTTCCTGAATCCTGATAGCACAGTCCATTTATGAAGCTCATACTGAATACAGCTCCTGCCCATGTCTATAAGCACCAAGGTGCAGTCACCTAGGCGATAGAATGTTGTGCTTTGAAGCATTCAGTAACCATTTTTCATTTGCACGTTTGCTTTTATACCTTCATTAGGCTGAAACATCTGAAAGGTTTTTGCTAAGCTTGAGACACTGAATGAATCCTTTGTTTGTAGGAGTCTCCTTTCCAGTTGTGAATGGGACAGTGAAGCTGGGGCTTTTCACATTTGCAGGTGAAACTTGCCTCCTCTGTCTATGATAGGATTTCAAATTCACCAAGAAGCACCATTTGCTTACCCAAGAACTAAACCTTCATATCACACAACTTGTGAGAAATCTCAAATAACAAGGGTCGTAAAGACAATACTTCAGATCTCAGTAAAATTACATTGGCAGCTTTTAAAAGTGGGAAGATGAGAGCATGAGCAAAGGACACCTTGGTAGTCAGTTCAGAGAGCTGAGAACACTAAAATCCAAGCTTTCTTGGGCTTCTATCCCTATCTGTGTTATGTCAAATATACCATATTCAGTGATTTCATTAATAGTCACCGCACTGCTGAGGCAAGATATCTGAAGGACATGGTAAGGAACGTCAAACACGTGACCAAGGGCTCTTTCATCTGGGGAAGCTGACATTCTAAAAGGGAAGTGTATTTGTGTGTGTGGGGGAGTGTATATAAATTTATAATCAGATTTACAATATCAGTATATGAGTTGGACAATTTAATGTCCAAATTGAATTGAATTCAAGCCGTGTGAGACAGATCTCCCCTTGCGAATAGTTCTTGCTTTTAGCTCTTAGTACCTATTTTGAACAGGAATTGTCCAAAATCTACATATCTACATATCTGTCATATCTACAATAAAAATCTTCCCCTAAACCATACCTTGGAGTGGTCCTGTCCTCAGTTTATAGACTAACCTATATTAATATCTAAACCTGAGGGCTAGGTCATGCTGTGACCACCATGGTCATAGTGGAAAATACTTGTTGTATGCTCTGCAGGAAGCCCACAGAAAGTGCATAGAAACTAAATGCAATATCTGGGTAAAAGAGAAGCACACACAAAGCCAGGACCCAGTGCTTCGATGGCTTCCTCTGTGTGCCTTCTTAGCAAACTGAGCCAGCATGAAAGAGCACGCGGCTTCATTTTCACTCCCTAGCTGTTAAAATTTGAATGTGCTGCCTTTCTCCTCCTCTCCCAAGCAGAATTCTGGAGATCACACAACAGTATACATTCCTGAATATGAAGGATATGGTCATGCCACAAAGTGAGTTTAAAGGGAGTGCTTGACATCCTCATGGACTGCTGCGGGTTTGCTCCACACTGAGCTAGAATCAATTTAAAGTAGATTTTATATATTTATTTTAAAGTGCTCTGTAATATATTTTAGAGGTTGATCTCATCGGTGTGAGTGCGTCTTTGATCGGTGGTTTTGTTAGGTTGCAATTGTGTGATAAAGTAATAGGCTCTGGGATTCTGTCTATGCCTACTCTTTTTGTGCTGTGAGTAGTTGCTAATAATTCAATTGTGTCTCTGTCTGATGTTTTAATACTCATGTTTTTCATATTGCTCTTACTAGGGAGTATTCACCCCATAGTTGATGGGCTGTTACACCCCAGTCAAAATAAACAAAGCAGAAAAGCATGTGTGCACACAGTTCCTTGTGGTTGTCTTTGTTGATACTCTGCTTCAGGTGAGCTTTTACAGATAGCTCCGGTTACCTTCCCTGGCATAACTACCCCCAAATTTAGTAATGTAAAACAACAATGATTTTATTACACTCAAGGATCTTATGAGTTGGAGATTTACACAGGGCAGAGGAAAGAGCTGGTACATAAACTAGGAAGCTTCAAATAACTGGGCATGACATAATACCTAAATGCTGAAATCCTCAGAATCTTCTTAGGTATATATCTGGCTTTGTAGGCTGGGATGATCTCAAACCTAGGCTCTTCTGGGGCTGTCTCCTGGGGTGCTTGTCCTGTGGCCTCTTCTGTGGCCTGGTCCTCATAGGATGGCAGGGAATTGAAAGTGCTCACATCCTGAGAGTGAGGGTTTCTGGGAATAGGGGAGGCAGTATTGCCCTTTCTGACTTTGACAAGTCCTGAAGCAGCATGGCGTGCTGTGTGACTTGCTTCTTCTATATTACACAAAGTGCCAAACCTAGCTCAGACTCAAGTCTACTTTAACAGGAGGGAATTAGGCAATAGGAAGACTATAGAAGAAATTTCATACCACATCCAAGGTCCTCACAACCCATGCTTTATTCTTGGATAGCTCTGGCATCCTTAAAACAAAACAACATGTTCATTCCTCCTTTCCTTTGTTTCTTCCTTTCTTTTTTCTTTTTAAAGACAGTCTTTCTCTAGCCCAAGCTGCCCTCAGACTCACTAGGTGGCTCAGGTAGCCTTGAAATGGCAGCCCTCCTGAGCCCTGTCATTAGTTTTGAATTAAGTTTATTTGTTAAGGGGCAAGTTCTGCAAGTGTTTATTGAAGGATAGTTAGCACATAAAGGGTAAGGTAAAGAAAACAAACCCCATGTGTCTTACAAAAGAACATGTAACTTAACCAGAGGTAGAGTGTGCAGATGATCATAGCACCCACAGCACCTTGGTAGAGTAGCAGGATGTGAAAACCACTGTTAAAGAACTTGGTTGTAGTGTTTATGGAATTTTTATAAATAATTTGGGTTTCATCCACAGTAGAGAATTTAGTACCATAGTGAATATTATACAAGCTCCCTGCAAAGCTCAAGTCTGGAATCAGAAATTAGACAAAGATAGCAGGTGAGAAATGAAATGATCTTACAGAAGATGTTTTATGACTCCTTGAACATACTGGGAAGAAAATGAAGACCTGAAGTGTAAAATCCTAGGTAGGCCAAGAAGGGGAAGGGACACTGACCTCTTCCTCTGGGTAATTGGATGCATGAAAGCCTCATTTTTCTGAGTCTCAATTGGAAGTCAATCTGATTGTGTCAGCAAGCTTAGGCTATTCTGCTTCAATAACAATCCTCCCAGTCTCACCCCAAGTCACAGTGTTTTATAACAGAGGCTTTTTTTTTTTTTTTTTTTGCTTATGCTACAGGTCCATGATGGGCCAGCTCAGTAGTGAAATCTTCACTCTTGGACCCTCCCTAGAAGGAAGGAGACAATTGCTGTTGCTGACATCAAAGGAGCTTAAGGTATGCTCTCTCCTAGAGAACGAGGTTCCATGCAGAGGGGGACAGCAGGCATTTGAAGGAGAGTCCAATACCTCACATGAGAGTGCTAAGAACAGTAGAATAGCATATGAATGTGAGTTATTCTCCATCTGTGCCAGGTTCTTACACTCTAGCAAAAGCCAACCAACTATCAGGGTTTGGAAGGAACAGATCAGAGGGTGTGGGGCAGGGATCTGTGGCAGGCAATCTGGCACCCGGGTGAGCACAGGCATAAAATCTGGGTGACCCTGTGGAACAATCCACAAGGGCCGGAAAACTTTATGCCAAAGCTCCTGTGAAGCTTTTGACTCCAGTCACAGTCACGTACCACCCCCTCCTCAGGTAGAGGCGTGGCCACACAGCCCCAAGCCATCCCCATGTTAATGAGACACCTAGAGGCTTAGCCATGCCCCTTCCCAGTTACTATATCTGCCTCCTTCTCCCAGAAAGGTGGGGTTACAATTCCATCCAGGCCACTCCATAGGATGAAAATAAACATCTTAGAATTATGGACTGTCTCTTCATCTGGAGTCGCCATGGAAAGTGAGGGATCTGGCCCTCAGTTAAGGAGCAGCTCTAATCTCTCACAGAGGGTTTCCCAGCACTCCCAGACCGTACCCATTCACCCAAGCCTAAGCAGCTAGCCTGGTTCCCCCAGCCGCTGAAACCCCAGTGGGAACCCCAGCTTCGTCTGGCTAGCCTGTCTGCGGCACCCTGCGGAGATGGCTGCTGCATGTTCCCCAAGAATGGCCCCCTCCCCCACCCATGGGCAGGGCCCACAAAGGCTTCTCACAGCCCCCACCTGCCCATCGGACTGTGTGGGGAGATGCTCAGCCACTTCCCACTTGTCTGCTGTCCCACCCAGAGCCGCAGCGGCCCGGGACAGACATGTGGGCTTCATTCCACCATGCCAGGTTTGTTTCCAACAAGAAGGCTCACTCCACCCAGGCCTCTCTCCTTGGAAAGATTCATTGATACGTTGTTTTCCACATTTTACTGATCAACAAAGCATTCCTTTTGTGCAAGAATTATCAATGAACATATTTCCTTTCTCCCAGGATTTTTAAAAAGAATGAATCCATCTTTATTTATGTGCAGATATATATTACATAACAAATATATTCATAATGTAGCCAAGACAATCCTCTATATTAATGGTTCTACATCCATGCATTAAATCAAGTGCAAAAAGATAAAACATATGAGGAAACACTGTACTGAACATGTGTGCTTGTTTCCTTGTCCTTATTCTTTACATAATTCATCCTAACAAGTATTTACATAATGTCAGGTTTTATATTACATGGAACCTGGGCAGGATGGGGAAGTTAGAGTATAGGGTATGCATAGGTTAATTGCAGAACTATGGCATTTTATAAAAGGGACTGGAGCAGCCCTTGTCTGTGGTCTGTGTGATGCCCTAGAGCCAGCCTCCTGTGTGTACCAAAAGGTGATTACACTGCTTGCCTTCAGTTTGAGAAGTGAGAATCGTTCTAAACAGCCACTGCAGCCTTCAGTTTGATTGACAGTTTTGTGCCTCTTGTAAGCCAGTCTTTAAATCAACCACCTCAACTTGACTGTTTTATCTGTGGAGAGGAAACTTCCATCAGGAACATTTGTTTCTGTCAAAAATTGTTCTTAAAATATGTAAATCCCATTACTAGCTATAGCCCTCTCCCATAATTTTCCACATTCCCCTCTGAGTTATGCCTGGAGGACAGGCAAGATGGATGATGTAAGCTCTTTAGTGTTTTACAGAGGATGTAAATGCAGACTTTCTGTGAGCCCCTTCTCTCAAGCTCCTCTCTGTGACTAATGCAAGGACGCTCGCTCGCTGGTGGGACCTGATCTGCACCATCAATTCCGTTGCTTCCCAGAATTAAAGGCTTGTGATGCCTTGGTCCCCAGAGGTGAAGGAGGGGCTTTCATGTAGTATCCCTTGCTTTCCCAGGTTTAAAGTACTTTAACCTGGGGTTTCAGTCAAAAACTGCTCTCTTTAGGTTTTACAGAATTGCCTTGTTTCTTCAGCCAGATGGTGAATTGAGTTCTGTCTTTTAGCTATGGACTATTGAACAGACCACAGTATCCTTACACCATTGGCTTACATGTTAGTGACCTTCATGTAGGAATTTTAGTATATTTTACAAAGCAAACATAAATCTAATGAATCTTAGTAGTGGCCAAAAGCCAAAGTGAACAAAACGTTTGAAGTGTAGATTAAAAAACCATTGTAGCTTTCATCTCATACAGTCTAAAAGGGCAAGTATTACCTTCAAATAGCCCAGTCCTCCCCTTTCCTGGGAGGAAGGTAAGTCCAATGTCAAATGCCATTATTTTCACAAGGTTAATACACAACGATAAAGTAACAGAGTAGTTTCTGATTGGAAAATAGCCACAGTGTCCAGATTGACCCAATTCATTTCTATTTAATCCTAACTTCAAAAGAGTTGCTCACATGGTTATGTGTTTGGTATGTGGGAATGAGATTTATACCACTAACCTAAGCTACACTAAGCCAGATCCAGTGTGGCTAATACACAATAGGAATCATTGAAAAACAAACAATACTCTACAATAGACCAATTTTTGTATGTCCAGAGGGATCATATTCAAAGACACAACTATAACCGCTTGACTGTTTTCATGAGGAGGAAGAACTGTGTCACGAGTCTGTAAATGACCTAGAAAACATACTTATAAAAGATCTTAACTAAAATATTTTAGGTAATTGATTGAATATTAGGGCAAACATTACCCTGATTCCCAATTAATGGCTATATTTAGAGGCTAAAGTGAGAATTACTTTTGGGTTAGATCTGGGGTTATGTAGTCTCTCCTTTATGTCGTCTAGGAGTAAAGGAAAAATGACAATTTCAGTCATTCTTTTTCCATTATGAATGATTGGTTTCCCTATAAGTAGACCAATGCCCTTCTGTTTCATGCACATACATACAGGTATGCATGCATGCATGCATGCACGAAAACAGACAAACAGACATAGACACACAGGTGTGCACACATACAAACATGCTTGCTTTTATGTTAGCAAAGGGAATGGCATGAAAATTCCTCCCATGGAGAGACATAAACAACATTTATGCCTTCCTCATAAGGTCCTAAAGAAAAAGCAAAGTACAATTCTAACAAAGTTTTCACTGGGAAACATCTAGTTTATTGTACTTATTCATAGAGCATGTTTGAGAGGAGTGTGGGTGACCCCAAAGCAGCAGTACTGGGAAGGTTTGACTCATCATGGATGATGGCTTTCCCACAGATGCATAGATGGATGGAGACTCTATTTACCTCTACCAGCCTACATACAGTCGTACCTGGGCTATGAGCAATTAGGGCATACAGATGGTTGTTAGGAGTGGCTGCAGCCTGAGATGAGGATTCAGCCCTATCCCCTTCTTTTATGAAGGAATGCCAACAGACAATAGGTCCTTATTGTGATGACTTCCTGTGAGCTGACACAACTGATGAAGAGAGAGGCTGTTTGGCTCCAAGGCTGCTTTCTACACATGGGACTTAAGGGTGGTGCTTGTGGAGACAGAGGCAAGCAGAGGGAGTCAGTGGGAATGCTAAAGGTTCATCAATCCCAATTATGCAACTATTTCAGAGATGGGAGGGGGTGAGAAGAAGGTTATTAGGGCAAGAGGCATCCTAAATGCTCTTTTCTCATTGTTTATTCGGGTTTGCATATTATTTTGTACTTACAATTTTAAGAAAAAAAATAAGAAAAAAGGCAATTATATTTGAAACTTGAGAAACAGAAATTTAGAAATAGCTTTTTAGTCATTTTTAGAATGAATTGGATATTTGTTCATTATTTAGCTTTAGCTGTAGGGGAGGACATCAGGTTCCCTGGACCTGCATTTACAGGTGGTTGTAGCTGATGTAGGTACTAGGAACCAAGCTCAGGTCTTTCCAACAAGTAGCATGTGTTCTCAGTCCCCGAGCCATCTCTCCAGTCATTTGTTCGCTGTTGTAGAACGTGGACTTTGCTGAGATTTTATCCGTACAGTAGAAGTCCCACATCCTGTAAGTTTCCCGCTAGTAACCCTCTATCGTATGCACTTAGGTTTTCAGTTGACACACTAATAGTGGATTTCCTTACGGCATTTCCTTGCACATATCACTGTACTTTGTTCATATTCATCCTTCTTACTTTTATGTTAGATAAGGGAATGGCATAAAAATTCCTTCCACGGCAAGACATAAACTGTAGGGTTGTTATGCTCCCTCATCTCCACTCTATTTAATATTATAAATGCATTCTGTTTTACTAAGATCTATTTTTAAGTGGAACTTGTCATCAATCATGTCTTTTTTCCATCTTGTCACTAACCTATTTACTGATGGTCTACATTCAGGGCTAGTGATGTATTTGCTGGAGAGTTTTATGTCAACTTGATACAAGCTAAAGCCATTTGAGAGAAGAAAACCTCAGTTAAGAAAATGCCTCTGTAAGTACAGGTTGTAGACAAGCCTGAATGTAGAGCGTTTTCTTAATTAGTGATTCATTGAAGAGGGTCTAGCCCACTGTGGGTATGTTGATCTCTAGGTTGGTGGTCCTGGCTTTATAAGAAATGAGGCTGAGCAAGCCATGAGGAGCAAGCCATTAAGCAATGCTCCATGACCTTCGCATCAGCTCCTCTCTCCAGACTCTTGCCCTGTTTGAGTTCTTGTTCTGACTTCCTTTGATGATGAACAGTGATGTGTGGAAATTTGTAAGCCTCTTGTAGAAATTATTTAATCTCCATTGGAGGCTTCCACCTTTAATCATTCAGTTCCCAGATAAAAGACACAGAATCTTCATATTTATAATTAGCATTTCACAGCACTAGGGCTGGGCAGATATCTACCCTCTATGCTATTATGTCTATGTCCTTGCCAATAAACCCACAATATGACTTGCCATGTTCTGCCTGGGATGCTTTTAACTCCAATTGGCCAGCCTTCATGGCAATGTTTTCAGGATTCTTACCTCATTGTGTCATCATCTATCTCTACCTTCTTCTCTCCTCCTCATGGTCAAACCCCAAGACTGGGAACCCCAATCCCCACCTATGTCTCTTCCTTACCAATTATTTGCTGTCATCATCTTTATTTCACCAATAGTTTTAAATTAATGAGCAAGGCCACATTGTCTTTGTGGATTTTCTCATTCTTGGAGGGCAACCAGACCTTGAGGGAGGGATAATATTTAGCATTACAATACACAGCAAAGGATCAAACCTCAACATAAGCCAAACAAACCCTTTTCTCTTCAACTTGATTTTGGTCATAAGACTCTCATGAGCCTTAGCTTCTGGGGATGCCTGAGTGGACCATGCAAAACTGGAGATTGATGCAAAAGCAAGAGGAGTTTATTATTCCATCATGATGGGTTGTCCTTCAAACAAAGGAGAGGCGACAACCCCAGACAGCCTGTTCAGCCAGTTTTTATACAGTTTTCAGGGGTAGACTAGAGCAGCAGCCAAGAGGCACAATGTGATTGGCAGAACAGTGTGACTTTTAAAATGATTCATCCTTAGGGAATGAGGTAGCAAGGGCTTCCCTTATCTGTAGGTGGCCAATGGTCAGTTCCCCTGTGGTCTTCCTGAGGAATGTAATCAGCTTCTCCTTTCCGGAGGGGAGGGGTGCTTACATGGTTCATAACCTCTGTCTTCCAGGAGGGGAGGGATGCCGTCATGTTCTATGACCTCTCTCTTCCAGGAGGGGAGTGGTGCCTACATGCTCTGGGGCCTGGTGCAATTTTCCAAAGGCTCTGAATTGACTTCTCCAGTGTTTTGATGAAGCAGTAGAAACTGTAACTGAGAGAACACGTGAGATTCTGATACAGATGTCCATACAACATGGGAGGATGGGGTGAGGCCTTATTGAAGAGCTTGCCAATGCAACAAAAAAACATTAAGTAAGAAGTGAAATGCTAATTGTTCAGATATCCTCTGAAATTCTTTTCTCTGTAATCTAGAACTTCTGACCAACTATTAACTGTACTGATTTTATTTTTCCCCCATGGGATAAATGAAGCAACAAGGGAAATTGCTATATCCTGGCCAACAGAGAGGGAGTAGCTGGGAACATAGTTGTGTTAAGAAATACGGAGCAGAGTGGGGACAAGACGAGCACCACTGCTCACTGGATTCTGCCCAGAAACCGCGGGCCACAGAGACTGAGGGACAGGAAACTTCTGGTTTCTATCTGTGGCTGGGGACCTTAGCTTGGGCCACAGGGCTCCATAGACAATTAGCACCGGGAGAAAGCTACCCTCCCAGGAACTTGGAAAAGCTGGGAATGGGGCCAAGACAAGCACCACTGCTCACCAGGAACCGCCCCGAACCTGCGGGACACAGGGACTGAGGTAGGCGGGCATAAGAACCCTCTAGTTCCCATCTGTGGCAGGAGACCTCTGCCTGGGCCACCAGGGTCCCACAGCCAAGCAGCGCTGTGAGAAGGTTACTCTCCCAGGCCCTCAGGACACAGAGACCGAGGAGGAAAAGTAAGGGACAGGAACCTTCCGGTTTCTATCTGTGGCAGGAGACCTGTGCCTGGGCAACCAGGGTTACATAGACAAGCAGTGCTAGGAAAAACTCACTATCCCAGGAGGGTGGAAAAGCCGTGAGTGGGGATAAGACAAGCACCACTGCTCACCGGGACCTGGAGACCTCAGCCTGGGCCACAGGGCTCCAGGAGAGAGCTGGTATCCCAAGAGTGCTGACACACCTTCAAGCATAGGCAAAACCACCACTTCTGTTCAAACTCACTGGATCAAGAGGAACCCTTACAGAGCCATCAGGACATAGGAACCAGGGGACAGCTGGGGACAAGATCCTTTTGGTTTCGGTCTGCAACCCAGAGCTGACCTTGTGCCACAGCACTCCAAACACAAACACCTCTCAGAGAGAGCTGGTCTTCAAGGAGTATTGACACAGAGGCCTGCAGGAGGGACAAGCCATAGCCAGACAGAGTAAGATCAGCTAACATCAGAGTTAACAAGATGGCAAAAGGCAAGGGCAAGAACCTAAGGAACAGAAACCAAGGCTACTTGGCAACATCAGAAACCAGCTCTCCCACCACAGCAAGCCCTGGATTCCCCATCACACCAGAAAAGCAAGACTCAGATTTAAAATCAGTTTTCATGATGATGATAGAAGACTTTAAGAAAGAAATTAACACCCTTAAAGAAACACAAGAGAACAGAGGAAAAGAACTAGAAGCCCTT
>CM052708.1:99549246-99561939 GCA_028551405.1 Uromys caudimaculatus
GGGGCTGCAAATTCCCTCAGCTCCTTCAGACCTTCCTCCAACTCCTCCATCTGGGACCTCACTCTCAGTCCAGCGGTTACTGTTATGTGAAACTTGGGCGTTCTGAGCTTTTGGGCTAATATCCGCTTATCAGTGAGTACATACCATGTTCCTTCTTTTGTGACTGAGTTACCTCGCTCAGGATGATATTTTCAAGTTCTTAACAAGGTAGATATGAGGGTGGTTAACCAAGGGGAGGAATTAAACCAAGACTCTGAACAGCCCTGACTCTTCTCTCTCTCTCTCTCTCTCTCTCTCTCTCTCTCTCTCTCTTACTCTTGGCTAACCCTACTCTCATCTTGGCCATTGAATCTTTAACATCCTCAGCTAAGGCAGCACATAGCCCTCTTTGCTGGAGGAAAAGTTAAGTCTAATCCCCTCCTATTCTGTAGTACTACTTCTGATAATGAAGTCAGTGTTTTTTTAAGATGACTGATAGAAGTTTTTAATTTGTTTACATCTAAATCAATGACTACCCTCAGACTGTCATAATTTTTTCTTTGTAAGACCAAAGCGGAGGTTCCAGTGGCTGCCCCAGCAACCCCAACCACAACAGAAGGGAGACAGTGAGTGCTGTAACAGGTTTGGAGGATGGGCACATAGGATGGGGGTAGGAAACAGAATCCAAAGGTACCACCAGGCAGTCATGATCATGGTCGAGTGACCTTGAGCTTGAACAGATTGTCAATCTTCTGTATCATCCAGTGGGGGTCTCTGGGGAGTGGGGCATCTTCAGTTTTCACATGGGAAGTGTGCGTCCAGGCTGCAATATTGTCTACCTTGTGGACTGTGGGAATGGCTAGCAGCGCCAGGAAGAGTCCTTTTCATCTGTGTTTCAGTGACTGTACCCAATGCCTCTTTACATAGATCCAGTTACCAATCCGGAAGCGGTGAGGGGTCTCTGGCATCCTTGGAGTATTTAAGGCAGACAGTTTGAGCCAAATCTCATGCTGTGGGATACCTCCTGGGAGGGTCCAGTGGACATCAAGGGAGTTGGGGTCACACAGGATCTCAAGAGGGGTCAGGTTAAAATGGTAGGGGGTGTTCCAGGCTTGAAACAGGGCCAAAGGGAGGGGCACCACCCAGTCTGAGCCAGCCTCCAAGATCAATTTAGTTAAGGTCTCTTTTTTGGAGGTTTTTTTATTCTCTCTACCTGCCCTGAGCTTTGAGGACAGTATACACAATGAAGTTTCCAATTAGTCCCCAATATTTCTGACAATCCCTGACTTACCTTAGAACAAAAGCAGGGCCATTGTCCGATCCAAATACCTTGGGCACTCCAAACCTTGGGAAAATTTCCTCTAATATCTTCTTGGATACCATGGTAGCTGTTTCCTGCTTGGTGGGGAAAGCCTCAACCCACCCAGAGAAAGTATCTACAAACACTAGAAGGTATTTGTAACCATATTTTCCTGGCTTAACTTCTGTAAAATTGACCTCTCAATATACTCCAGGCTGTTCTCCCCTAGGTCTTTTGCCCTGTTTACTCTTGGCTGCATAAGCATTCACCTTGTGGCATACCTTACACTGTTTTATTATCTTTCTGGCCTAAAATCTGAGTCCTATTATATATACTTTAGGTCCCTTAACTGCTTGGACAAGCTTTTTATCCCCTTAATGAGTCCATCTGTGCATTTGGCCTAGTAAGTCTTTTGCTTGCTTTCTGGGAGCATTGTTTTCTTTCTTGTGTGTGTCATTGCCCTTCCTTCTCTAGGTAATAGTTGGTAGGGTGGCAATCTGAGTTCTTTCTTCTTCAGTATATTTTAAGCGAGGCCATCCCTTAGTCCAGTCCCATTTCCCAGCAGGTGTTTCTTGCATGCCTATAACCAGGATAGACTCCTGCATAGCCACTTCTCGAGCCACTTAATCTGCCTGGTTATTGTTCCAGGCCACTGAGTCTCTCCCCTTCTGATGTTCTGGGCAGTGAATAATACTCACAGTTACTGGCCTCATTAGGGCATTCAAGAGATCCATGATTTCCTGTTTGTTTCCTCTGGTGTGAGTAGTCCTTTCTCTTGGCATATAGTGCTGAGGATGTGGGCTGTGGCAAAGGCATCGTCAATGTGCCAGGGGGTAGAGGTGCCAGAGGGTAGAGGTTCTGCCCAGATGACATTTGTGCCATCCACCACAGTAGCACCTGCTTGTCTCTGACCTTCATGGAGAAAACTGTTCCTGTCTGTAAACCAGGTAGCCTTGGCTTTCGGTAGGGGTCAGTCAGAGAGGCCCTCCCTTTGGGCCAGTTAGTTGTGGCCCATTGGAGAGGAAGTGTATCTGGACCCCCAGTTTGGAGAGTATGTCTCTCCCCAACAGAGAGTAGGGACAGTCTGGGATGACCCTAAATGAATGAGATACCCGACCCATCCCTAGGTCCACTGTTCTTCAGGTAGTCCATGAATACATTTTGGTCCCAGTGGTTTCTTGGACCCAAGCAATGGTCCACCAAGCATTGAGTTTCCCCTCCACTCTCAGAGTTACCCTGGGTTTTGGAAGGGGGTCTGAACCCCATCTCCCCTAATCACTGTCTTCACTCAGTGCCACTTGGGGATGCTTTTCTCAAGGCCTGGGATTTCCTGCTCCCAGCTTCCATTAGGGCACTCTCAGGTTCAGTGGCCTCTCTCCTTGCAGTATGCCCACTGGTCCTTTCCTGTCTCTCTTCTTTGCTTTCCCTAACTACTGTAGCTAAGAATCTCTGTAGATTCCTTCCCTGTCACTTTTCTTCCTTTCTCTTTCTCTGCTCCTTCTTCTCCTCTGTCTCCCTGTTATGGTAGACTTTCTCAGCAACCTGCACTAAATCCCTCAATGGCTTATCCTGTAAGTTTTTCTAGCCTCTGAAGCTTTGTCCTGATATCTCTACTAGCTTTGTGCTTCTTGCTGCTAGGGTCATAGGGTGTATACTGATGGAATGCACTCTAGAAAGGCTTTGGGTGATTCATCCCTGCTTAACCTCATGTACCTTGGTCAGATTTGTGGGTTGTCATGAGGCCTCTTGAGACCTGCCAATGGAGTCTGATGGTGGACCTTCTGGTGCCCCTTACCTTTTTCCATAGTCAAGTAAAGCCCGCTGTCAACAATAGTCAATCGATGGTGTTTGAGGGGCATTCTTTCTGGCTTCCTGCATTATTCTCTCTCGCTCTTCAGTCATGGAGAGCACTCTCATGAGTTGTTGTTTATCATCTTAGATGGGCTGATGAGTAAGTAAAACAGTCTCAAAGAGATTAATTGGCCCCTTGGAAAGGAGGAGGGAGTCTCCTCTCACTCCTCCCTCCGGTAAAGGGGAGTATAACAGCCCTGGTCCCATATGGGGTGAGGATCCTGGGACCAGTGCTGGTGCTGGCAGGGCCATGGGGTCCAGGGTAGGGGGATATGGAGGACGAGGGTCTTGGAGTAACATGTCCACTGTTGAAGGGTCTTGGAGGATCGACTTCTTCTCAGGTCTGGATCTCTCCTCCCATGCTTCCTTATTCCTGATGGCCAGAACCTGTGAGGTGGGTTTTGGGTAAAGAAAGCCTTTATCTATGGGGGTAGGGGGAGGAGAGTCCTCCACTAGATTCTCCTCCTACTACTTTTCTCCTCTTTCTGTAACTTTTCTCCAGTGGTTAACTAGGATGTTTAACAGGGTAAATTCAGTCTGTTCAATGTCAAACAAACAAACAAACAAACAACCAAACAGACAACCAAACAAACAAACCTGTAGTCAGTTAAAGTCCAAGAACACAGAACGAGATACCAACAAACACAGAAGAAAACAATCACCACACAGACAGCTTGACCCTACCACAGGTGGGCATGTAGGCTCAAGAACACAGAGAAAGACAATCAACACACTTCACCCCTTCCATGGGCACAAACAGTTTGTCCCTTCCATGGGCGCAGAACAAGACTTGCTCAGCCAACTCCGGCTGTACTGAGACATACCCTGCTGATATGGCAGGAGCCAGATAAACCAGGTTACAGCAAGACTTGCAGTTTCCAGAAGGAGATGAGCCTTTCTGGCTCCCTGGGGGGGGGGGGGGGCTGATGTGTCCTCCAGACTCCCGAGGTCACAACATTAAGGTATATCTACCTGCTACACTTGACCACCCCAAACACCTGGGCTTTTCTAGCCCCCTGAAGCTTGTAAGAAAACTGAAAGTTCAAAGAAACTTACAGACTCAGACTCTGACAAATAGTGAGACAGACAGCTGCAGTACCTGCTCAAGCCATTCCTCTGATCCACCACTCTCTGGTGTGTCCCCACAGAGGGTTGATTCTGGATTTATGCACCAAATGTAAGACTCTGGGAAGCCTTAACTTACCAGAGACCCCCGAGTGAACACCATGGAGTCAGGAATCGATGCAAAAAGCAAGAGAAATTTATTGTTTCAGCATGCTGGGGTCACCCTGCACACCAAGGAGGGAGAGAACAACCACGTGCAGCCCTTTCAGTGAGCTTTTATAGTTTTTAGAACAGCAATGTGATTGGTAGAACACTGTGCCTTTTAAAGTGATTGGTCTTTAGGGAATGAAGTAGTAGGGGCTTAATCAGCCCCTCCCTTCCAGCCTACATGCTCTCTAACCTGCTCTAACCGGCCCTGGTGGAATTTCCCAAAGTTCCTGAGCTGACTTCTTCAGGGTTAACTTAGATAAACATCTGACCTTCAAGAGTAAGAGAATGTCAGGAGAGGGGGCAGCAGATAGCATGTAAATAAGTAAAATAATTAATTAATTAAATAAAAAAGGACAGAGAAAGAGAATGACCAGGCAGCAAATGACAGGTGATGCTTAGGATCTCTGGTATCTGTGTTCACCATTGATATAATTATCTCGGGTCCATCTGGTTTCTATAGCCAAGGGTTAAAAGTGGGTTTCCAATGCCCAATCAGATGGTTAAGTTCCAGCTAAGTGGTTGTCAAGCCTGTGCCACTTTCCTCCATTTCAAACAAATATTTTGTTATGCACACTATTTAACATTCACTAATAAAATAATCTATGGAGGAATACAATTTTTAAAAATGAATATGTGGGTCTGGGGAGATGAATCAATAGGGAAAGGGCTTGCTGTTCAAGCGTGAAGAGCTGAGTCCAGAGCCTCATTCAGCACCTAGGTGGGGCAACAACAGCAAAAGCAGCAGCAGCAGCAGCAGCAACAGCAACAACAGCAACAGCAATAACATCAGCAGCAACAGCAACAACAACAGCAACAACATCAGCAGCAACAACAACAACAGCAGCAACATCACCAACAGCAGCAACACCACCAACAGCAGCAACAACAGCAACAACAACAACAACAATAGCAACAGCAACAACAACAGCAGCAGAAACACCACCAACAGCAGCAGCAACAGCAACAACAGCAACAACAGCAACAGCAACAACAGCAGCAGCAGCAACACCAACAACAGCAACAGCAACAACATCAGCAGCAACAGCAACAACAGCAACAGCATCAGCAACAGCAACAACAGCAACAGCATCAGCAACACCACCACCAGCAGCAGCAACAACAATAGCAACAACAGCAACAACAACAACAACAACAAGAGCAACAACAGCAGCAACAGTGGCAACAACAGCAACAGCAGCAGCAACAACAACAGCAACAGCAACAATATCAGTAGCAACAGCAACAACAACAACAACAGCAACAACAACAATAACAGCAGCAACACCACCAACAGCAGCAGCAACAGCAATAGCAACAACAACAACAACCACAGCAACAATAGCAGCAACAACACCATCAGCAGCAACAATAGCAGCAACAGCAGCAGCAACAGTGGCAACAACAGCAGCAACAACAACAACAACAGCAGCAGCAGCAACAACAACAATAACAACAAAAGCAGCAACAGCAACAACAACAACAGCAACAGCAGCACCACCACCACCAACAACAACAAGAGCAGCAACAACAGCAACAAACCTCCAAAGCCCAGACATGGTGGTGGAAGCTTGGAGCCAGAGACAGGAGGATCCAATTACATAACTGTGCTAGTTGAGTTTTTGTTGCCACAACTTGGCACAAGCTACACTCCTGTGGAAAGAGGGACTCTCAGTTGAGAAAATGCCTCCAATAGATTGGTCTGTGGGCAAGTCTTTGGTGCATTTTCTTTATTGGTGATTGGTATAGAAGGACTTGTTCACTGTAGGTGGTGCCATTATGGGGCAAATGGTCCTGGTGCTATAAGTTTCCTGCTTTGGCTTTCCCCAATAATGAAGTGTGTGTGTGTCTCTCTCTCTGTGTGTGTGTGTGTGTGTGTGTGTGTGTGTGTGTGTGTGTGTGTTTTGCATGCACCCATGGAGGCCAAAAGGCATTAGATCCCCTGGATCTAGACTTATAGGCAATTGATAGAAAATCAAAATAGGAACTGAGAGAGAGGGAGAGAGAGAGAGAAAGAGAGAGAGAGAGAGAGAGAGAGAGAGAGAGAGAGAGAGAGAGAGAGAGAGAGAGATATCTATAGTTCTAGGACAGCCAGGGCTACTGAGAGAAACCCTCTCAGAAAACCAAAACCAAACTTAAACCAAACCAAACCAAACCAACAACAACCCTCCCAAATCCAAAACCAAAAAAGAAACAAAATTTAAAAGCATTATATATTTCATTATATAATGTTTATTCATAGCTACATTAGAACAGTGCTTCCCCAACTCCATGGTGCACACATTAAAAACCAGATTTCTGTACTAATCCCTATTATCTCCCTAAGGCCTTGCATGGAGGACTTGGTCCCTAGGTTATGGTGTTGTTGGGAGGTAATAGAGCGTTTAGGAAGTAGGGCCTAGTGAAGAAGGATTTAGATCATGGGCAGCATGACCTTGAAGGGAATGCTGGGATTCCATACCTTGCTGCCCTTGGCTAAGAGCAACAGCTAAACATCACAGACCTTCCAAACTGTGAAACAAAAAACAAACCTCTTATTATCCTTATATTATTAAAAATAAACCTTTTATTATGAATAAACCCCTGTTATCAAATTGATTATCTCAGTTATTGGCCATAGTAGCACAAAGCTAGCTAACACAAGTGGCCATGGGACAGACCCTAAAGTCTCCATTTCTGACAAGCTCATAGGCAATGTTGATGCCATGGGCTCTTGAAATGCATTTTTGGTAGCTTTTTAAGTTCACAACAATGAAGGCATCAGAGCACTGCACTGCAGAAGAAAAGGCCTGCATATGTAGGCCGGCATAAGTCGTTGAATTGTAATCAGATTACCAGATACAGTGCTATCCTTATGAACAATTCACAATTACTAGTAAAAAAAAATTTATTAAATGAAACTATATTTCATTTAATTTGCATGGTATAGAATTCTTGCAAAATTGTGTTTATGTGTGAAATAAAGCAAAATTCTAGCAAATTTTCTACCTATAGGAATGTCTAGCAAAATTCTTGAGACTTCCCTAGGCCATTATAGTGAGATGCTGCTCTCTGTATGTGAAACCATCAACTCTTAGCCTTTGGTATGTTTGGTGTCATCTAAACTTACACACTAAATATTTATAGCATGCTTAAGTCATTGTGATAAACAAAATCTGACCCAGCAACTTTCCTAAGTGCTTGGGGTTCAATGTGGGATTTACAGACTATAAATCAAGGACTGGGTATTTCAGTTTTCTAATGAGCAGTCATGGCAGAAACCCATAAACTGCTGGACAGATACATCAAGGGTCAAGTGCTATAGCTGTTTGGAGACACCTAGATCTACTCTGACCTTCCAACAGGTCCTTTTGCTTAGGTCAGAGATGCTAACTTGAACCAGTCTAGGAAAGGGATGGGTTAGAATAGAGCATGCCTTTCAAGCCTGCATGAGTCTACAGATCACCTGGGACCTTGCTGAAGTGTACAGAGCTATGTGTTAAGTCTGGGTGGAGGGACCTGAGTGTCTGCATCTCCACTCTGTGCACAGCGATTGCTGTGGTTGCTTCATCCACATGCCCCATTAGTTCTGAGTATCAAGAGAGACAATGTACCTGATTGGTTGGGTGTGTTGCTGCAATTTAGAAACATCGGTGACACCAGTAGGGCTTCCAGTACAGGTAACATCTTTCAGATCTTTCTTTTCCCTATGTGACATTTTCCCTATGTTTCTTTTCCACTGTGTTTTACCTCTGGGGTTGATGAAGACTGGTGAGCTAAATTTGAGCTAGTTGGTCTGCAGGGATCTGGCATGGTTCTTATCTCCTTTGGAAAAGGAACAGAATGGGTAACAGTTTAAAGGTCATTTGAAGGGTTGATGACACAGTATAACTAGCAATGACCTATTTATGTCATCCAAAGATTTAATTAATCACCCTTTGACATCTTGTTAATGAATATTTGGAAGCCAGATTGAAGATACCATCAAATTAAAATAATTACTTGCTGACAATTGAGATGTTTCTCTTTAAAATCAAACATTGTGAACAAAAAATTATTTAGTTCTAAAGCCAAGAACAGAGAAATACAAACACATGCTATAAATTCCAGAAAGAGCAACCTAGGGAACAGCATTAGGTACTTGCTCCCAAAGACCGTGCAAGTGCACAGCTCACACCTGGGAGTGAGGACCTATGAGGATGCTTCATGGCAGAAAATCCACTCTACCGATTTCACGCTGGATGTTCTGCTCACCTGGATAAAGATATTGTCTCCCAGGTAAAGATATTGTCCGTGAGTCTGTTTCGTTGCCAGTTACAGGTTACACTGTTTTTAAATAATTAGTTTTGGGTATGACAACAACAAACTTCATTTAAAGCCACTGGAGATCATGTTTGTTTGATTTTTGTTTTTGCTGTGGTGAAAATGAAACCCAGGATCTTTTTGCCAGGCAAGTATTTTATTTCCCTTGGATTCACACACCCAGCATGGCATGCCAGACAATACCTCAATAACACATAGGAAAATCCTCAGTCATTCTCTCAGCAAGTTTCCTGTTCCCTGTTTCTAAACTTTCTTCTTGGCCTTTGTACAGGCATAATATTATTTGACTGCACAGTAACAGAGCCTGGATGTTTCCTATTTTGAAGGGAATGAGTTTAGTAAGTAAAAATAGACAAAACAACCCCAAAACAGAACATAAAAGTCAAAGTCGCTAACCAGTACACTTCCCCTTCACAGGACATGCAGTCATGAAAAATTTGTTATTTTTGAGAGGGAATTAGATTCCAGAAGCGAAACTCAACACTCAAATTCCTGCTGCTGCGAGAGGCAGTCAAGCACTGCACCCTGGCTAATTTCACTGGATTTGCTACAGGCCTACAGGCTGGTTGCATCTACATCTACAGGGGTATGGGGCAGGCATTTGGAATGTGGTGGCTGATTGGGTAACAGTACCTTGGCAGGACTGAGGCCAAGAGCTCCAGAGTGGAGCATCTTTTCTCAGGGGTTCATAAAATGCTCATGTTGCTGAGACAAGCTTATTTCATTATGTGTCACCTAGGGATGTATTGCCAACTGGACACAAATTCAATACACAGAAAAACTAACATTATTCTAATGATAACTAAACAAGCAAAAGAACCTGATGCCTCTTGTCAGCAACCTGCTGGCTCACACTTCCTTTCCAGGTAGCCTTTCAGTCTCTATGGCTAGGCCTTTGGCAAAGCTCCATACTTAGGAAGGTTCAGGCTGTGCTTAAAGTTCTTTTGTTACCTTGAGTTCTTAATTACTTCAGACAGCTGCCCAATCGTTTTTATTCTATAAGCTTTGTTTGTGTGTATGTTACTGCACATTTGTGTGGGTAGTTGTGTACCAGTGTAGATTACTGGGTCCTCTTCTATCATTCTCTGCCTACTCCTTTGAGGCAGTGTCTCTCTTTGAATCTGGGGCTTTCTCCAGGCTATATTGGAAGCCAGCAAAACCCACCAATCCCTGTCTCCAATGCAGTCCAAGCTGGTGTTAGAGATGTTTACAGAACCACCTGGCATATTCCACAGGATCTGGAATCAGAACCCTAGGCCTCATGATTGTGGAGCAAGCAAGCACTCCTAACTACTGAACCATCTCTCTGGCTCCTCTACTTTCATTGTTTGTTTGTTTTTTTAAATTAATTTATTTTTTACTGTACAAGGTGCATAGCTGATCACATCTCTTTATACTAATATATCTATATGCTTATCTGGCTTTGATACTAGTACATTTATGTACCTGGATTCTCTCTAGCCTCCCAGTTATCAGCATGTTTCAGGACATTAGATTCTCTTACTCCATCTTTATGATGATCAACCATATCTAGAGTAAACATTCCCATATCTCAATTTTCCCTCAGTGTGCTCTTGCCAGTTCTTAGTAACATATACTCCATAGGAGTGAACACTGGTGTCCTTAGTTTCTTCTACAAGAGCTTTTATTCAGGGCACGTTATCAGGATGGGGCTGTGCTTGGCTGACCACACTACTTGATCTTAAGGCCAGAGGCTCACACTTGATGTAGTTATTAGTATGACTACTCTTTTCAGAAGTGTTCTGGCTGGACCTAATACATTTAAGGTGTTGCTGTTGCTTGGTATTATAGTCATTGAACATTTTTCAAATATTGATAAATTGAGTAATCAACCATGAGAATTTGTAACTTTATAACATTGATAATATTCTTTTTGCTTTGAAAATAAACTATAGGAAACAGAGCTTGTTTTAAGAAGCTTATTAAAATACTCAATTCTGTACATAATTAAGAAAATAAAATTAATTCAATACACAATAAAACATTTCAACCTTTATTTTTAGCAAATATATGATTATTAGTGGTGTCTCGTGGTGACAGGGACACTATAAAGATGTTACCTTTATTCTTAAGATCTAAGACAATTTAGTATTTTATTAAAGCTCATTAATCTTGGCATTATAAATGTAAAGTTTTTGGTAATTTGGAAAGCAATTTAACTAAGATACTTCTTTGTTTTACTGAGAGAGAAAAAAGTTAACTTCTAAGTGAGGGAATAATGTAAGTCAGAGTTAGGAGATGTTTATGCAGTGTGGAGAATAAATAATTTAATGAGTTCTAGTAATTGAGCTTGTCCAGACCAGAGTGGCTCTGTAGCTGGGACTGCAGCTGCTTAGACTGGCTCTCAATTTGCTGATTCAAGCAATTCCATCAGGGTCTTCTTTCTCAAGTCTGACTGCTGTGTCCAGTTCTAGTTGGCTAATAACCCCCGCCCCCACCCAGAACAGTGGTTCTCAGCCTTCCTAATGATGAGACCCTGTAATACAGTTCCTCATGTTGTGGTGACCCCCAACCATAAAATTATTTTGTTGCTACTTCATAATTGTAGTTTTGCTATTAGTGTGAATTATAATGTAAATATCTGTATTTTCTGATAGTCTTTGGTGACCCCTGAGAAAGGGTTGTTGGACCCCCAAAGGGGTCACGACCCACAGGTTGAGAACCACTGGTTGAAAACCAGTGCACTATCTGCCCATCACTTCCAGAAAGGCATTGATTTAAAATCCACAACACTTCACTTTTACCCTAGTAGCTGAAGATGGTATTTTCAGGATAAATGATAGGAGATTGCTTGAGTGTTTCTAGGGTGTGTGCTTGGATGTGACCTTTATGAAACAAAGAGCATTCCAGGATTACAAGGCATGTGGATTCCCATGGAATGTTTCTTCCTCCTGTAAGAAACTGCAAGTGGATACCAGCAGTGAAGTCTAGGCTGTCTGCACTTAAGTGAGGGCTGGATGGGATAGTATGCTGGGCTGCCTGGCTGCTTAGGCCCTTGCTCCTTAGAAGGTCAGAGTTTAGAAGGTTCGACAGAGGACAAAGGCTACTGAGACTGATAGTTTCATTTTAATCTTGTCTTTGACACTCCTGTGACTTGGACAAGCTCCCCTATCATTGTGGCTCGGCTTCCTTGTGTCTATTGTCACCAAGGGTCTCTCCCCAAAGATACTAGGTAGTAGTTTTGGAATAGTGTTCTTAAAAGTACAAAGAAAGACAAGGGGTCTCTGAGAGAAAAGACAGGGGTGAGATGTAGTAGGGTGGGAGGCTGGGGGTGGGAAGTGGGAAGTGGGACGGTCTGGATGAGTTGGGGGCAAGAAGCTGGAGTTTCATGTTCAGGCAAGTGTATAGTCATCTTGATGGGCTAGGTCATAATGGATAGCTGGCCACTCTTGCCCCGACTTGGATCACATTTCTTTCTTTCTCTCTTTCTTTCTCTCTCTCTCTCTCTTTCTTTCTTTCTTTCTTTCTTTCTTTCTTTCTTTCTTTCTTTCTTTCTTTCTTTCTTTCTTTCTTTCTTTCTTTCTTTCTTTCTTTCTTTTAAATTTTCTTTTATTTTTTTAATTTAATACTTTATTTACATTTTAAATGGTTTCCCCTTTTCAGGTCTCCTCTTTGGAAACCCCCTACCCACTCCCCTCTTCCCTCCCTGGCATTCCCCTATACTGGGGCATCTAACACTCTCAGACTCAAGGGCCTCTCCTCCCACCGATGGCCAACAAGGCCCTCTTCTGCCACATATGTGGCCAGCACCATGGATCCCTCCAAATGCATTCTTTGGTTGGTGGTTCAGTCTCTGGGAGCACCTGGGGGCTTGACCAGTTGACACTGTTGCTCCCTCCCCATGGGGCTGCAAACTCCCTCAGTTCCTTCAATCCCTTCTTCAACTCCTCCATCTGGGACCCCATGCTCAGTCCAACAGGTGCTGTGAATTGAATCATGGGTGTTCCAAACTTTTGAGCTAATATCTG
>CM052708.1:99570020-99581228 GCA_028551405.1 Uromys caudimaculatus
CAGAACACCAATGGCTTATGCTCTAAGATCAAGAATCGACAAATGGGACCTCATGAAATTGCAAAGCTTCTGTAAGGCAAAAAACACTGTCAATAGGACAAAACAGCAACTAACAGATTGGGAAAAGATCTTAACCAATCCTAAGTCCGATAGAGGGCTAATATCCAACATATACAAAGAACTCAAGAAGTTAGACTCCAGAAAACCAAATAACCCTATCAAAAAATGGGGAACAGAGCTAAAGAGAGAATTCTCAACTGAGGAAAATTGCAGGGCTGAGAAGCACCTAAAGAAATGCTCAACATCCTTAGTCACCAGGGAAATGAAAATCAAAACAAGCCTGAGATTCCACCTCACATCAGTCAGAATGGCTAAGATCAAAAACTCAGGTGACAGCAGATGCTGGCAAGGATGTGGAGAAAGAGGAACACTCATCCATTGTTGGTGGGATTGCAATCTGGTACAACCACTCTGGAAATTAGTCTGGCAGTTCCTCAGAAAATTGTATATAATACTACCTGAGGACCCAGCTCTACCACTCCTGGGCATATACTGAAAAGATGCTCCAACATATAACAAGGACACATGCTCCACTATGTTCATAGCAGTTTTATTTATAATAGTCAGATGCTGGATAGTACCCAGATGTCCTTTAACAGAGAAATGGATGCAGAAAATGTGGTACATTTACACAATGTAGGACTACTTAGCTATTAAAAACAATGACTTCATGAAATTCTTAGGCAAATGAATGGAACTAGAAAATATCATCTTGAGTGAGATAACCCAGTCACAAAAAAACATACATAGTATGCACTCACTAATGAATGGATATTAGCTCAAAAGCTTGAAATACCCAAGATACAATTCACAGAGCATATGAAGCTCAAGAAGAAGGAAGACCAAAGTGTGGATGCTTTAGTCCTTCTTAGAAGGGGGAACAAAATACTCATGGGAGGTAGAAGGGGAAGGCCTTGGGAGGAAGAGGGGAGGGGAAGGGGGGAAAAGGGTGCAGGATCAGGTATGTGAGTAGTCGGAGAAGGTCAGGAATTTGAACATAGGTGTGTAGCAATGGGGGATGGGGAACTGGGGATAGCCACCAGCAAGTCTCAGATGCCAGGAAAGCAAGAGTTTTCCAGGACCCAATGGGGATGAGATTAGCTGAAATGCCCAACAAAGGAGAGGGAGAACTTTTAGAGACCATATCCAGAGGTTAGGCAAGGCCCACGGTTTGAGGATAGGGCCACCCACTCACTTCCAAATTTTTAACCCAGAATTGCTACTGTCTAAAGGAAATGTGGAGGAAAAGTGTGGAGCTGAGACTGAAGGAAAGGTCATCCAGAGATTGCCCCAGCTGGAGATCCATCCCATATACAGACACCAAAACCAGACACTATTGAGGATGCCAAGAAGTTGTTGCTGACAGGAGCCTGATATAGCTGTCTCCTGTTAGGCTCTGCTAGAACCTGACAAATACAGAGGCGGATGCTCATAGCCAACCATTGGACTGAGCACGAGGACCCAAATGGAGGAGTTAGAGAAAGGACTGAAGGAGCTGAAGGGGTTTGCAACCCCACAGGAAGAACAACAATATCAACCAACTAGATCCCCCAGAGGTCCAAGGACCAAGAGTACACATGGAGGGACCCATGTCTCTAGCCACATATGTAGCAGAGAATGGCCTTGTCGGGAATCAGTGGGAGTAGAGGTTCTTGGTCCTGTGAAGGCTTGGTGCCCAAGTGTAGGCAAATGCCAGGGATGGAGTGGGTGGGGGATCACCCTTATGGAAGCAGGGGGAGGGAGGATGGGATAAGGGGTATCCAGAGGGGAAACCAGGAAAAGGATAACATTTGAAATGTAAATAAATAAAATATCCAATAAAAATATTCACCTATTTCAAAATGTTTACATATTTTAATCATATAATTATTATATAAGTTTCAAAATAGATAGGACTTTTTATTTTAAAATATGCTTAGACAGGGCAAGAACCTAGAGGCAGGAGCTGATGCAGAGGTCCTAGAGTGGTGCTGATCCTCACTGGCTTGCTTCTTATGGTTTGCTCAGCCTGCTTTCTTACAGAATTCAGAACCACCAGCCCAGGGATGGCACCACACACAATAGGCCTGGTCCTCCCTATCAGTCACTAGCTAAGAAAACCATCTATAAGCTTTTGTACATCCCTGTCTTATGGAGGCATTTTCTTAACTGAAGCTCCTTCCTCTCAGACAACTTTAGCTTACGTATAGTTGACATAAATCTATCCAGAGTAACCATCTTGCCAGACCTTATAGTAGCATTACTTTAAAAATTCGTCTATTTGAAAATGTTTAGGTATTATTGAAACTTAGTTTCAATAATGGCTAGAATTTTAATTTTATTTACTTCAGCTCTGTAAATTAATTTGCTGCCTGATATAGTTCTCAGATGAGTTGTGTTTCATCCCTTTCCCTACCCTCTTGTATAACTGTTTATAATTTTAGAAGTCAATTATGACCCCATACATCACACAAGAACATGTGCTTTTTATTAAAACACAGAAACATGACAAATAAGATGTTAAGTTAGACTTCCATTTTTTTTTTCACTGAAGGACTGCCCCCAGCTATCAGTATGAGGTTTTCATCTCCATATGGTTCATGCTTGTTGTAGACTTGAGTATGAATCAGAGGGTTTTCTAGATGAGATTAATTGAGGTGGGAACATTGGTTTTAACTGTGGACTACACCATTCCATGGGCTAGGGTGTTGAAATGAGTGACTAAGAAGGAGAAAGCTAGCTGAGTAACAGTGCCCACCTCCCTCATGTCTTGACTGTGGATGCTGTGGGGCTGATGCTTCACCTTCCTGCCACCATGTCATCCTAGCCCTGATGGACTGCATCTCTTCCAATTGTGAGCCACAGTAGCTCCTTTATCCATTAAATTGCTTCTTGTCAATAATTTCGGTAATTAGGGAGGTAAATAATAGAATCTAAAATTTTCTATTCACTGACATATGTGTACATATCCCAGACAAGATGTGGGATCTTGGTGGTTTTTTTTTTTTTTTTTTTTTTTGGTTTTTCGAGACAGGGTTTCTCTGTGTAGGCCTGGCTGTCCTGGAACTCACTCTGTAGACCAGGCTGGCCTCGAACTCAGAAATCCGGCTGCCTCTGCCTCCCAAGTGCTGAGATTAAAGGCGTGCGCCACCACTGCCTGGCTTTGGTTTGTTTTTTAAATTTTGTCTACATGTTCCAAAATTGCTCCTCTCTCTGTATCCCCTTAACAATTTGGCTTAGAGATTTTTCCATGTTAGCACATTATATTTCTTTTATTCTTTTAAATTTGACACTAGAATGTAACAGAAGGAATAGGTGGTGGTTTGCGTGCAGATAGATGTGTAGATTCTCCAAAGGTGTAAATAACTCAAAATTGCATTTTTGCGTGTGAGCACATATGTGCATATGCATGTTCGCAAGCATGCATATCCGGAAGCCAGAATTCAGCACAGCTACCTTCCTCTATGACTCTTCATCTTATTTATTGCCCATATATCTGTAAGCACACTATGTGTGTACCTAAAGAGGCCAGAAGTTTGCATTGGATTCCACAGACCTGGAGTTATGGACAGTTAAAAGCTGCCATACGGATGCTGGGAGCCAAACCTCCCAGGATCCTCCTGTCTCCTTGGGCCTAGTGCTGGGATTGCTGGCTTATGCTGCTGTACCTGGCTCTTTATGTCTGTTCCGGGGATCTGAACTTGGGCCCTCGTGCTTCCTTAGCAAATACTTTACTGACGGAGCCATTCCCCTACTAAACCTCAGCTTTATTCTCATCATCTATTGAGCACAATTATAATTTTTCTCTAAGTACCTGTTCTGTGCTGGAATTTGTAAAAATGCATGAACATATAAATCCTGATAATTACTATCTTTCTATCTCCATAATATGTTTCTCAGTTGATACATGCCTGCAATGAATGTATAGCAATATTCATCCACACTCCATGTATTGAAAACCATATGAAAAACTAATAAGGATGGTAATTATTCTTCTGGAGTTCAAGACCAAATGTGATCATATGAATGGTTGCACTATAAAGCAACCAAAATGATGCCTTAAATCTGGCTGAACTTGAAGGAGGAATAGGTGTGATTTATGGCAGTGGAAGAAGTGAGGAAACTCACAGAGCCTGAAGTAAAATGTCAATTTACTAGTTGACAGGAGATTAGACATTCCAGAAGGTCAACACAAAATCCCATTGTCAATCTCTATTCAGCTTGTCTAACTCTGATCTAACCCAAAGTCTGACTTAAATCTCAACTGATTGAGCTTTTCAGAAAACAGATCCATATTGCCACCCATTGGACACATAGAACAGACAAAGTCTCTCAACTGGAAAACAAATTTATAATTCAGATCAATGAATATGGAATGAGACAAGGAGAATGAGATTTTCCATACCAGAACCTCCAGTGGTCAGGCAGGCTGCCTCCTGAGTCAAGACATCCTTTCCCAGACACTGCTGGCATGAATCCAGCCAGGCATGGCTGCTAGCACTTTCTTTTGACTTTCAAGGATGGACATCTGCCAGCTGATGGACACATTGTTTTCCACTATAACTACACATTATCCTCCACAAAGAGTCTATGTTATTCAAGTCTAATAATAAAATCAATAATCACAGTCAGTAACATTTACTTGTGTGATGTTCCGGGCACAGTTAAGCACATTGAATGTGCCCACTTTATTATTTTTCAAGTGTCTATTTCTATCTCCTTTTTGTCTGTCATGTGTTGTTGGTTTGATGGTTTATTTAAGTGAGAAAACTCAGTCTATTTATATGTTTTTGAACTCATATTCAGAATTGACACAACATATGGAAATGATGAAATACTACAGGAATTCCACCAGAAGGTCCCTTCTGATAACACAGTCTTCTCATGCAGGAAGAGAAGGGGGTCTTGAAGCACAAATAGAATTGGCACTTCAAAGACAGGAGAACATTCCTTTTTTTTTTTTTTTTAATCATTTAAATTTTCTTTACCTAAAAGGCTAAGTTTCCATCTATGTGGAAAGTTTGTTTACATGAAACATCTCATTTCTCTTTTTAAAAATAAATCTTTCTTTTAAGAATCAGTTTTATTCTTTTTAATTGAGTGTGTGTGTGCCTGCATGGCTATGTGCACATGAGTACAGGTGTCTTTGGCTCCAGAGGCATTGGACCCCTTAGAGTTGGAGTTTGCAGATAGATGTGAACTGCATAGTGTGAGTGTTAGGAACTGAACTTGGGTCTTCTGGAGGAGCAGCAGGTACTGGTAAACTCTGAGACTTCCCTCCAGTCCCAATACCTCGTTTCTCAGTAATGCCTGACAATGGAGATGTGTATTCAAAGGAATTTGCTGTGAGGGTGAGAGAGAGAATAAGGATTGTTTTGCTGTTAGCACTTTTCCACTTGTTTGATTAAGCTAAATAAACATAATTGCATAAGTATAATTGACTCTGTAAGCATTTTCTTTCGAATTGTGTTCCACATACTTATAAAATTTATATGTTAGCTGGGCAGTGGTGATACACACATTTAGCCTTTTTTCAAGCACTCAGGAAGCAGAGGTAGGCACTCAGAGTTCAAGGCCAGTCTATTCTACAGAGTTCATTCCAGGACAACCAGAGCTATATTGAGAAACCCTGTCTTCATAAAACAAACAAAAACAACAACAAAAATTACATCTTAATCAAAAGGAGACTCAAAAGAATCTCTTAAAATGTAAGAGAGGAAAAGGGAAAAAATTACTCTTGACTGAGGTGGTCATTCCTTTATAGGGAAGAGGCGTCAGTGATCACTTCTAAGTTGTGAGTTGGCCCTATACTGCAGAGCTACAGATCTCCACAGAAACCTGATTCATAATATGTTGTTAAAAGGAGCCTTGCAATAGCCTGTCTGTATGAAAAGCTACACTTGACGGTTGAGAAAACAATTTGTTTAATTTGATTTATTCTCCTGGAATTCCTGTCAGCTAAAACATATCCACATTTCATACAAAAGCATTTCACTAAAAACAATGCTACTAATATTCATTTCATTTTAATGTAAAAGTTATACATAAAAAATTCTAGATAAATCCTAGTGTATTAGTCAGGGTTCTCTAGAGGAACAGAACAGATAGAATGAATTTATCTATTATATATAAAGGAGATTTATTATAATGGCTTACAAGACATGGTCCAGGAGTTCAACAATGGCTGTCTATTAGTGGAAAGTCAAAGAACCCAATAGGTGTTCAGTACACAAGGTTGAATGTCTCAGCTGGTCTTCAGTATATGCTAACATCCTGAAGAAGAAGGTTCGAATGCTAGTGAAGCAATGGACTTGCCAGTGAGAGTAGGCAGGCAAAGAGAGCAAGCTTTCTGTTTTCATGTACTTTATATAGGATGTCAACAGAAAGGTGGGTTTTACCAACTCAAAAGATCTGAATTAAAGTTGGGCCTTGGGTTTCAGTTAATTCCAGGTGTAGCTAAGTTGACAACCAAGAATAGCCAATCAAAACATAGCACTGCCTGATAGCCCTTCTCCCAACCCCTGTTATAAAACCTTTTCCTGCCGGGGGGTGGTGGTGCACATCTTTATTCTCAGCACTTGTGAGGCAGAGGAAAACAGATCTTTGTGAATTCAAGGCCAATCTGGTCTACAGAGGGAGCTCTAAGACAGCTACATAAAGAAATCCTGTCTCAAAGCCCAATAAATAAATAAGGTAAATAAATAATAAAAATTACCTTCTCCTAATACCTGTCACAGTATCTGAAAAGACCAACAGGAAAGGCCCCAACTGACAACTGAGGAGGAAATTCAAAGGCAGACAAGTCAAATTTCAAATGGGATATCTAGCCACCATCATTGATGAAGATGAACTGAGAATAGGATTGTGGGACAGCATGTCACCTCGGCCTGCTTTTGCATCTCCAAGGTGAAGGGAAGAACAGAACTTTCATGTCACCTATACTGAAACGTAGCCTCTCTCTAATTTAGTTTCTCAACCTTAACATCATTGACATTGGCACTACTGACTCTATTACTCTTATTCTTTTTAGTGTGTGTTTGTGCCTCTGTGTGTGTGTGTGTGTGTGTGTGTGTGTGTGTGTGTGTATGTGTGTGTAAAGCACACATATGTGAAGTTCTGAGGGCTTTCTGTGGGAGTTGTCTTTCCTCTATCATGTAGGTCCTAGAGATCAAACTGAGGCCATCTGTGGTCATCGGACATGGCAGCAGGTGCTCTTACCCACTGAGCCATTGTGGGATCTGATTTGTGCACCAAAGATTCTGAGCAGAGTCTGACCACTAGATATTTGCAGTTTTCCCACCCTCAACCTCAGTTGTGACAACCAAAACTGTATATAGATATTGCCACATATCTCGTGAGCCCCTAGTCCAGAGTCACTGGTATAATGGAATAGAATGACTAGACTGCAAATTCTTCTCAGTCACATCTCTTCTGAGCCCCACCATTTTATTCTTTATGACAGGGTGGACAGACAACAACATCTTAACTGGAGTATATTATCCTAAAAAAATTAAGAAAGCACATCAGGACTAAGTTGCCCTGTGGTGTTAGCAGTGACTGAACTGCTGTTGAGAGGGTGAGCACAAAGAAGAGGTGTTCCTAGGGGTAGAAATATTTACCTTGATGTAAGGCATGGTGTGATGGTTTGAATATGCTTTGCCCAGGGAGTGGTATTATTGGAAGGTATGGTCTTGTTGGAGTAGGTGTGGCTTTTTTGGAGGAAGTGTGTCTTTGTGGGCTTGGGATTTAAGACTCTCACCCTAGCTGCTTGAAGCCAGTCTTCTCATAGAAGTTTTCAGATGAAGATGTAGAACTCTCAGCTCTGCCTGCACCATGCCTGCCTGGACGCTGCCATGCTCTCATTTGATGATAATGGGCTGAACCTCTGAACATGTAAGCTAGCTGTAATTAAATGTTGGCCTTATAAGAGTTGCCTTGGTCATGGTGTCTGTTCACAGTAGTATAAAACCCTAACTAAGACACATGGTTACATGTATATTAAAATTCTTTGAGTTCAACTGTTAAGTGTATGCATGTCATGTTACCGACATTGTGTCTCAACAATAATAGCAACAGTAAAAATGTGCTCACAAGGAAGAGAAATCAGTATGGGCAGATGAAGGGGAAAGGCAAAGAGCCTGAAGAGGGACAGGTAGGCCACAGCTCTGCATAGGAAGGGGTATGAACATTTTCAAAGAATGTGCAGTGTGGGAAGGCTAATGGATTTTCTTCCAGTCCCTACTGATGGCTCTGCACACTCTCCGTGAAGCAAAGGGAAATTAGAATTAAAAGCCTATGACACTATTTAGCTTATCACCGGAATGGAGGATAATGGATCTTGTTGAAGGAATGCAAGAAACACCTCACCTATGATGTGCCCACAGAAGCTGACGACACATGCTGGTGGGAATCTACTCCTGCAGTGTCGCGTTAATTTGCACAGACACTACTTTTGAAGGCAGAAAATGTTCTGCTTCCCATTCCTCCAGGGACATCAGCTTTTCTAAGTCTACACACCAGTACTCTAGAAAACCCCGAGGATGGGGTAGGATGCAGAAGGTCAGAAAGTATAATTATTCTTGAGAATGAACTCCACAATAGTAAAGCATCATGTCTAGAATACCAACAGTGAACACAAAGTATGCATAGGGCCATGTGTATAGGATAGTTAGAATTCCAGAGCAGTAACTGAAGTGGGGTGGAGAGGGTTGGGAACTCAGTCCTACACGGCCTGTGTAGCAAGGAAGAGCTAACTGCCATGTGGCTGCTATTCTCATCTCTACTTCTAACCCGCTACCTTTAGTGACCTCTGTGTGGAGATTGGGAAGCTACTGCTTTTAGATTTATCTCTCTCTTTATCCTCAGAACTACCACCAATGTCCTCAGTATACTCCTGGTTTTGTGTGGCAAAATTTCCTTGATTCACTCACTCATGCATATATATACATACATATGTGTGTGTATATATATATATATATATATATGTATGTATATATATGTATGTATGTATATGCATACACACACACTATATATATATATATATATATATATATATATATATATATATATATATCATCCATTCATGCAGACATGTATTCATTCACTCAGTCATGCATCCATTCATCCACTCACACTTATTTAGCATGTTTTTTCTAGGCATTGCTTTATAGATAAGAGTTATACCAGCACACTAGATAGACAGCACTCTGATTATTTTGAAGCTTGTTCCTGGTGGAGAAAATGGGGTGAGTGTATAGTTAAACATGTGTGTATTTGGGATGGATAAATGCTATCATGAACAAAACCCCAGGCCTGAAACATTGCCTGGGGTAGTAATATTGAAAAGATGTAGTTTGCCTTTGAAGATGAGAATTCCAAAGATCCAGGGAAGAGCCCTGAATTCATTGGGTTCAGGGAATGTTGCATTGTGAATGGCCTGAGAGCTCAAATGTGTATCTGTTCACTAATGGATTCCTATAGCAAAATCCTTAAAGTGACCCCAGTGACTCAGGGTAATCACAAACATTGATGCCTTAGCTGACCCATGCTTAGCTTCCCCAAACTGTTAGTTGATCTTATGACTACATGTAGTGATTGAAAAATATATCTGCAGGAGGAGAAATCCCTTCTTCTGATTATTTTCTGCAGTGTGACATTGTGAATCCACAAAAAGCATCACATTCAATACTGTGTGTTCATTTATAACAACAAAGACTAACAGAAAGAGCATCACTCTGCCTATTTACTTAAAAGCTTCCTCTCGGATAAGTCTTCTAAGACAGAAATTCTGATAGAAATTTCTAAATATATTTATCTAGGTCAAGTAATATTTTTCTGACCTCTAATAAGCTCTTAATGAAAGTGCCCATATTTAGTCAAGAACTACTTAGTTGCTGTGTCTGTGCACCATCATATACTTTCTGTAATTACATGTTATTAAAGATAAAATGAAAAGCAGAAGATCCAGCTCTTAGCTCCATCATCTAATCATCCTTTGACCTTACAGTGGTAATAATGGGAGTTAGCACTTGACAGCTAACTCAACCCCAGCATTATGCTTGCACTTCAGTTCCACACAGTGTATTTAATATTTGCCTCTGGAAAGAAATGATTCATCACTATGTCCCTTATGCAGCTGAGAAACAGAGATACAACCAGGATTTGACACTTTCCCAAGGTCACATCTTGTGTGACTTCATTGAATTTCGGACTGTGCCTGCCTGGGCTACAGTCACATATTCACAAAACACTCTGCCTCTTTGGCCCTGTTTCCTTGCCTATATTTGTCTTCCTCTCCTAGGTAACTGGAAATTCCAGGGATCTGCACAGACTGTTTCCAGACTTGGCGTGGGAGTGAGAGAGCCTGGCTTTCAGCCAAGGATTTAGAGCAAAGTAAGGCAGGAGCCAGAGATGCAGGCCAGAGGAAGGCCAGTGTGTGTGTGTGTGTGTGTGTGTGTGTGTGTGTGTGTGTGTGTGCGCGTGCAGCAGAAGGCCTGAACAACTGAGCATGCAAATTTGGGTGGCAATTTAGAAATATTGTCATAGTCTGAGAGGGCAAGTGATGGAAACTTATCAGAAGAGCTCCAGAGCAGAGGATGCTGGGAGTGGAGTGGGGCTGCAGAGAATCCAGATATTCTTTTCACCTGCCATTCATGACACAGAGGTGATAATGGAAGAAGATGTTTGTTCCTGCAGAGGTGCGACATACTCACTCTTCTCCCCTGACATTCATGACACAGGCATAATGACAGCTCCTGCTTATGATCTCATGGATAGTAAATGAGGGCATTTTCAAGCTTTAAGGTGAGATTTTATTCCAAAGGATTGTTTGAGTTTGTGCACATTGGGATCATGCGAATGTAAGCATCTGTGTTTCACAATAGCTTGACCTGGGACTGCAGTTAGGTGCAGGAGTAAATGAAAGGTAAGAACTCTGACTAGCAGATCAGATAACTTTCTGGCTTTGTCACACCACTGAAAGGAGATACTACATGTGTATTAGAAGGATCAATAACACTGCAAGATGAAACTCTAGTTGGTTTATAGGTGATTGTAGGTGATATGTTGATAGAAGTGATACATGATTTAAAGCACATTGTGCTTATATGAGCAGTCAAAATGTCTGCAAGCAAATCCCAAGTTTATCACTTTCAACTCCAGCCTTGGATA
>CM052708.1:99591798-99612104 GCA_028551405.1 Uromys caudimaculatus
AAGTCCCTTGGGCCTGAGGATGTTAGAGGCCTCAGTAAAGGGGAATGTCAAGGCGGAATATGGGGATGGGTGGACGGGGGTGGGGTGGGGTGGGAGGTGGAATTCCCTCCTAGAGGTGGGTTGGGGAGGGGATGGGGGTATCCAAAGAGGAGACTCAGAAAAGGGGAAACACTGGAAATGTACATAAAGTATCAAAAATAAAAAAGGAGGGAAAAAAAAAAGAATTAAAATAGAGGAAAGGCCTACCTTATAGCAGCAGAGACCAGGTCTCAGGATTAAGGGTGGGGATATCATGTCAGCATCAGTTCATAGCTGTGCTGGAGCAGAACTCAGATCCCCTGAATCCAGCTCTCTATTTCCAAATGATAAAAATCACCACTGTAAGCAGCCAGTTAGCATTTGTTGTTACTGATCTAAGTACCCCTATTTATTTCATACTGACAACACACTAAAGGTGGATACTGTTATTGTCCATGTTTTACAGACAAGGAAATGCACAGAGGCCTGGGTCATTTTGTGTAATTTTTCTGGGACACATAGTGGAGAGAATTGGGGAGGCACTGCAAGGAGAAGGGACTTGTTTTTGTTTCTGTTTTTCATTGTTGTTTGCTTTCTTTAACTCAGTGGTGTTGTGTATCAGGGGTATTTAGCGGTGCTTGGCCCCAGGTGTGCATCTAAGTGGACAATCCCTTAGCAAGTTTGCTGACCTAGCCTGGGCCTAAAAGTCCACCTGGCCCAGACACTGCATGATCTTGGCCTTTGATCCACAGTTGGATTCTGACTCCTGCTGCATCCTCCACTGACCTCTGCTGGCCTTTGCTTCAGAAGCTTGCTTCTTCAGGTCTTCTGAGGGACTCTGTGTGGCACTGGTGTCCTGGTCCTCAGGGAATTCAGCGTGGTCCTAGGTAATGGGGACTGATGGATGAAAGAATGAGACAAGAAACACAAGGTACTGGGAGCAAGACAGAGTCCCTCCGTTCAAGCTCCGAAGTTTACTTGGAAACGGCAGCTTAAGAATACAAGCAGATACATAACATTTAAAATACAGTTAGGGTTTTATGCCAATTTCCATAACCCAGTAATATGGGACTTTGAAAAGCGATTGCATATCAGAAGTCTAAATGAGATTTGCCTGACTCTGTGATGCAGATACATCATTAGAGATGTAGGGAGCGGTTAGAGTATTCGCCATTACAAGATGGCGCTGACTTCCGCTGTTGCTCTAAGGAAACTTGTGGATAGCTGAAACGCTTGCGCATTAAGGGTGTACATGACTAATCACCGCCCACTCCCGGGGCGTGCCAATCAGTGGAGGACACGCTGCCTCAGGGCTATATAAGCAGCGCCATTCTGGGGCCCCGGGGTCTTCCTCTTTTCATCATGCAATAAACGCATTGCTGCAGAAGGATCCGTGTGTCCGCGTGGGTTCTTGCTGGCGAGACCAAATAGCGCGCGGGACATAGAGACATATGCCTCATCTGGAAGACGGTGAGCAAAAGAGCATCGATGACATCATCCACTGTATTTCAAAAAACAAAGAAAGCAACAGATTCCACCCCCAGCCGTTGTTGCAAGACTTGTTAGCCTTGGCACTCTAAGCCCTTGGGTTTTCCTCTCTCCTCACTCTCTCTGTCCTTAGGTTTTCCTGTCCCCTCATTCTCTCTGTCCTTGGGTTTTCCTGTCCCCTCATTCTCTCTGTCCTTGGCTTCATCTTTTCTGTGTGAGATCTTTTGTTTCATCAGAATACACCACTCAGTGACTCTTTCAGAAATGAGGGCATTGTAAATTAACTGAGTCTGGTTTCTATTTCTTTTCAAAACTAGAAAGCTGGGTTTAGGAGTTGCCAGGAAGAAGCTGGTATGGGTCTCTCCCCTGCCAGGGCATCTCCTCTTGTAACCAGACTCTAGGTATATTTATTGGTGTGTAAAGAACATATTTATAGGAATGAGGAGGAGGAGGGTGCAAAGGTCAGAGGTCAATGTTAGAGCTCTTAGGTCACTCTGTACTTTGGTTTTTCTTAAAGATTTATTTCCTAAAGATTAAATTTAATTAATTATTAATTAAAATATTTTAATTAAAAAAAAAGAATACAGGCAGGCGGGAAAGTTACACATGTCCAAGGCTAACCCACTACTGTAACCGGTTTACAGGAAATACCAGACATTCTTTCAATCTCTGGGACCCGAGACTGTAAACACCCTGTCCTTTCTAACCTTGCACCTTAAACTGACTAAACAGAACAGCGGGGAGCTTCCTGGGTTTGTGTACCTTAACTAACTATGCTTCACAGAACAGTGGGTAATTTCAGGTTTGGCTCTCAGCACCTCACGGGTTTGGCTCCCGACACACTGGTACTGAGACTTTCTGCAGGCCCACTCACTAGCTATGGTTTCTTAGCACCCTAAAGAGCTGCTGCCTGCCTAGCAATGTGGAGCATCCTGCCTCAGGCAACCCAGCAGACTTCTCACTATTTGATAAGAGGCAACTCTACCTCTTTTGATGACATCAGTCTTGGGGATGAGCCTTCCCTTCCAAGTTTCCTCTCTTTTGGTAGATTTTCCATGGCCCAAAAAAATCCTTCAGAGTTTTCAATTCTATTTCTATTCTAAGTTATTTTCCTACCATAAATGAATAATTCTTGATATTAAACTTGCATTTAATTACTATAGTATTATTTCCTGATTGGACCTAGACTGGTACAGTCCCCAGCTTCCCAATTTTTCCTACTATCTACTATTCACCTTTTAGGACTTATTTTGGCATTATGACACATGCATACCTTTTGCCCTTTCTCTTTGTGCTTAGAATGAACAAGTTTATCTCTAATAATGGATTGGCCCAACATCACATTTGTTCATAAATACATCATTGATAGCCCCTTGGTGGTCTCATGAATACTATTTTTATATCTGGGTGGGTTGGTATATCAGTTGTTTAACTTATGTCTTTATGAAATGCTTATGATCAAACATTGTTGGCACTCTAACAGATGCTTTATATTTTCTGAGCAAATGACAAAGCCAGCCTTGCTTACAGTTCTGATAATTCAGAGCTCCCATGACCACACTGGAGACTCTAGAAAGATGTTGCTAAGGATCAAGTGTGTGTGTGTGTGTGTGTGTGTGTGTGGGGTGTTATCAAGCCTTGTGTTTTGACCATTCTCAAGATGGTAGAGGAAAGAGCTACCAAAATATATTTCTTAGTTAATATTGATAATGAGGAGCAAAATATCTGGAATCTTTGTGTATTCACTTGGCTGTATAGAGTTAGAGAAAGTCTGAGAGAATATTAGCATCCAGCATTACTCTATGTCTATGCTATTACATCAGAGGTGGCAAAATTAACTTTCAGCAGATTTGACTTTTCAATCTGTAATAGCTTACTTCTATGATGGCCAAACAGCCTTTGATAGGGTTTATCCTGCCTGAAATCTAGCTCCAGCACTTAACATTTGTGAAATCTTTGAAAGTTTACTTAAACTCTCAGGGTCTTAAGTTCACATGTCTCTAAAATACGGCTGGCAATAATGGCACTTCCATTGTATTGAAATGAATGATGTATATCTAGAGTTATTATGATGTCCAAGAAAAGGAGAGTGATAGTTTATTGCAACTGTTATACCAAGTATCTCTAGATAATAATTTGGCAGACAAGGTCTGTGAAGGGTGTGTGTAACCTTGAACTGATAACTTACTAAATGTTTGTCCTTGGGCTAGCCCCACGATCATCTGTGAACCATATGGATTTGTTTTATTTGTGAGAGTAAACTCATTATACCTGCTTTCTCCCTTTATAAAGTTGTCACAAGAATGAAATGAGAATGTGTATATGTGACCAATCTGTGCATGTCATGGTTCAATACAACTTATTACTGAAAGTTGGGTTTTTTCTTTAATTTTCTTTTGTTGCTTTCTTCTAATATCCTGGCAGTTAGAAGGAGCTTCAAATAAGACATAGCAGGAAGACAGAAACGTCCTTAGCATATGGCACATCTTTCCACAGCACAATCTGTTGTCTCCCTTTGAAGCAGCCTGGATTCTGTTCAGTTCTTCGCCTCTTCTCTTCTCTTCTCTTCTCTTCTCTTCTCTTCTCTTCTCTTCTCTTCTCTTCTCTTCTCTTCTCTTCTCTTCTCTTCTCTTCTCTTCTCTTCTCTTCTCTTCTCTTCTCCTCTCCTCTCCTCTCCTCTCCTCTCCTCTCCTCTCCTCTCCTCTTCTCTCCTCTCCTCCCCTTCCCTACCCTCTTCTCCCTTCCTTCCTTCCTTCCTTCCTTGTTTGCTACTATCTCAGTTAAAGGCATTGGTCAACATCCATTGTTGAGAAATGCTCAACTCCCAATCCATTCCAAACCATTGCCCATTCAATTTCCAGAGTCCCTATCCTGTTTAAAGCCTTTGAACTGTTTCTCACCTCATCTCTAAACTTCTTCTGGGATCTCTGCTTCCCTCCCTGCCCTCATCTTCTGCAGCTTCTTTCTGTATTGCTTCAAGAGCCTGCTTTCTTTTCTTTAAGAAGGTTTACTTAAGAGCAACTGGCATTGTTAACTTGAATGCTGGTACTTCCTCTTGATGATTCCCCAACCCTCCTGAAGCTGACCATTTATTGTTGTTCTGAGCTTTCCTTGGAGACTGATTCTTCTTTCCTGGCCTTTTATTACACTGCCACATTTAAAGTTGCCCACTGCTTTTTATCACCAATGGATAAATGTGTCTTGTATCTGCCACACTTGACTTGTTTCTGGGACTTGAAAAGTTCCTGCTATAGAATGAAGGATATGTAAATAAACTGAAAGGAATTAACATTCACATGTTTTATTATTACTATTGTTTTAGTTAGGGTTTTACTGCTGTGAACAGACACTATGACCAAGGCAACTCTTATAAGGACAATGTTTAATTAGGGCTGGCTTACAGGTTCAGAGGTTCAATCCATTATTATCAAGGCAGGAACATGGCAGCATCCAGGAAGGCATGGTGCAGAAAGGGGTGGTGCAGGAAGGCATGGTGCAGAAAGGCATGGTGCAGGAAGCACTGAGAGTTCTACATCTTCATCTGAGGCTGCTAGCAGAATTCTGACTTCCAGGCAGCTAGGATGAGGACCACACCCACAGTGACACACCTACTCCAACAGGACCATACCTTCTAATAGTGCCACTCTCTGGGCGGAGCATATACAAACCATCAAAACTTATTATGTTTTATGTGTGGAAGATGCTAGGAAAACAAAATGCTCCTTCAGGACAAAGGATCAAAAGTTTGAATATCCTCATTATCTCACCACCTCCTGGAATTCAGCATAACTCAAAACTTCAAGAAGAATCTAGAGAAAGCTTGTTGATAGGATTAAGAGCTGGAAAAAAATTAGTGGAGAGAAAAATCTTAGAGCTTTCTCAGAAGCAGAGTCAACTTGCTGAAGTAAAATGTCTCCAAATAAGTGGCTGAATGTTCACAACAAGGTGGTGAATATTTATAAAAATTACTGAATATTCACAATAATCTGCTAAATATTCATACATCACAACGGCGTGAGTGAATCTCAGAGCCATGACAGTAACTAAAACAAACCAGATCCATGGTGGCTGAAGTCAGAAGGGAAAATACTTTAATGGTAGGCTCGTCACTGGGAAGGGACCCATGAGGACCTTGTAGATGCTGGGGACATTTTATATCGTTTAAAAACTTTTACTTAAAAATAATTATTAATTAAATAATTTGTTATTTTCATGTGTATATTTACCTGCTTATATGTATATGTATACCATGTACACGCCTGGTACCCTTGAAGGCTAGGGGAGGGCATTAGATCCCCTTGAACTGGACTTACAGACAGTTGTGAACTGCTTGATAACAGATGTTGGGACTGATCCTCTGAAAGTGCAGTGTGGTGGTTTGAATGAGAATGACCCCCATATATATATATATGCTCATATATTTGAGTGCTTGGTCCCCAGTTAGTGGAACTATGTGGAAGGGTTAGGGGCCTTGTTGGAGGAGGTGTGTCACTGGGGTTGGTCCAGTTTCTTGTTTCATCATGTGTGAGCTCTCAACTACTTTTCTAGCACCATGCCTGCCTGTATTATGCTCCCCATCATGATAATAATGGACTAGCCATTTGAAACTGCAAGCAAGCCCCATGTTAAATGCTGCCATAGAATTTCTTCATAGCAATCTAACATTAACTAAAATATAGTAAATGCTCACAACTGTGGAAACATCTTTTTCATTTCAAGCAGTATACTGTATCTTAATGAGGAAGCTGGCCATATGGGTATCTACATGTAAAAAATATTGCTCCTATCGTGTTTAATATAGCTCAAATAAAATTTGAAAAATTCCTGAATGAAGCCTAGCAGCCCTGTTGGAACTTCGTCTTCCCTCCAGTCTGCACCTACACCAGGAGCAGGCTCAGATCAGTGCACCACGCCTCACCAAACAGCTCTGCATGCCTCCCAAGAGATCAGCTCTATCCCAATACACACAGGTGAGACACTGCTCCCCTCAATCCAACCACCCACTGGGACCACTGCAAGCCTAGCAGCTCTGGGCTCTGTCCTGCTCTGTTGGAGCACCATCTTCTTTCTGATCACACCTACATCTACAGCAGTCACAGGTCAGCACCCCACCCCACACCCCACCCCACAGTTTCCCCTGCCACACAGGAGGCTGGCTCCAACCAGGAACATCCAGGCCTTCCACCAGTAAAGACAATCAGATTGCTAAAGACAAGTGCAAGAACATAATCAACAGAAGCCAATGCAATTTGGTACCATCAGATCCTAACTCTTTTATAAAGCAAGCACTGGATATCCTAACACACCTGAAGAACAAGGCGGTGACCTTAAATCCCATGTCATGAAGATGATAGAACCCTTTAAAGAGGATATAAATAAATCCCTTAAAGAAATACAGGAAAATACAATAAACAGGCAAAGGAAATGAATAAAATGGTCTAAGACCTAAAACTGGAAATAGAAGCAATAAAGAAAACACAAATGGAGGCAACTATGGAGATGTAAAACCTAGGAAAGAGAACAGAAACTACACACGCAAGCATCACCAACAGAATACAAGAGATGGAATAGAGACTCTCAGGTGTAGAAGGGACCATGGAAGAAATGGTTACATGGATCAAAGAAAATGGCAAATGTAAAAAGATGTCAGAGAAATCAGGTATAGAGGGCACATACCTAAACATAATCAAAGCAATATACAGCAAGCCTATAGCCAACATCAAATTAAGTGGAGGGAAAAATTGAAGCAATCCCACTAAAATCAGGGACATGACAAGGCCGCCCTCTCTCTCCCTGTCTATTCAACATAGTACTGGAAGTTCTAGCTAGAGCCATAAGACAACAAAAGGAGGTCAAGGGGATACAAATAGGAAAGGAAGAAGTCAAGGTATCACTATTTGTAGATAATATGATAGTATACATAAGCGATCCCTAAAATTCTACCGTACTCCTACAAATGATAAACAACTTCAGCTAAGTGACTGGATTACCTCAAAGAATCTGTAGCCCTCCATTATACAAATAATAAATGGGCAGAGAAAGAAATTATGGAAACAACCCTCTTCATAATAGCCATGAATAATATAAAATATCTTGGTGTAACTCTAACCAAGCAAGTAAAAAGTTTTATATGAGAAGAACTTCAAGTCCCTGAAGAAAGAAACTGAAGAAGATATAAGAAGATGGAAAGGCCTCCCATGCTCATGCATCAGTAGGATTAACACAGTGAAAATGGCCATCTTACCAAAAGCAGTCTGCAGATTCAGTGCAATCCCCATCAAAATTCTAACACATTTTTTTTTACAGATCTTCAAAAAGCAATTCTCAACTTCACATGGAAAAACAAACAAACAAAAAACCCAGAATAGCCAAAACAATCTTGAACAATAAAAGACCCTCTAGAAGAATCATCATCTCTGACCTCAAGCTGTACTACAGAGCAATAATGATAAAAAATTGCATGGTATTGGTACAGAAACAGACAAGTTGATCAATGGAATCAAATCAAAGACAAAGACATAAACCCACACACCTATGGACACTGGATTTTCAAAAAAGAAGCCAAAAACATATAATGGAAAAAAAGAAAGCATCTTCAACAAATCGTGTTGATCTAATTGAATGTCTGCATGTAGAATGCAAATAGATCCACATTTATCCCCCTGCACAAAACTCAAATCCAAGTTGATCAAAAACCTCAACATAAAACCGGATATATTAAAGCTAACAGAAGAGAAAGTGGGAAATAGTCTTGAACCTGCTGATACAGGGTACAATTTCCTGAACTGGGCACCAATGGCTTAGGCCATAAGATTAACAATTGATAAATGGGACTTCATGAAACTGAAACGTTTCTGTAAGGCAAAAGCCATTGTCAACAGGACAAAACAGCAGGCTACATACTGGGAAAAGATCTTCACTAACTCTGCATGCAAGAGAGAGTTAATATACAAAGTATATGAAGAACTCAAGAACTTAAACTCCAACAAAATAATCCAATTGAAAAATGGAGCACAGGGATAAACAGAGAATTCTCAACAGAGTAATCTTGAATGGTTGAGAAGTACTTAAAGAAATGCTCAACATCCTTAGTCATCAGGGAAATGCAAATTATAATGATCCTGAAATTCCACCTTACACCAATCAGAATGGCTAAGATCAAAAACTCAAGCAACAGCACATGCTGGAGAGGATATGGAGAAAGGGGAAAACGTCTTTGCTGATGGGATTGCAAATGTGTTCAACTGCTATGGAAAGCAATCTGTCAGTTTCTCAGAAAATTGGAAATAGTTCTACCTGAAGACTCAGCTATACCACTCCTGGGCATATACCCAAAAGATGCTCCACCATATGTTCATAGCAGCTTTATTTAGAATAGCCAGAAACTGGAAACAACCTGGATTGCCTCAGCCAAATATTATTCAGCTATTAAAAACAAGAACATCATGAATTTTGCAGGCAAATGGGTGGAACTAGAAAATATCATCCTGAGTGAGGTAACCCAGACCCCAAAGGACATGAATAGTATGTACTCACTGATAAGTGTATATTAGCCAGAAAGTACAGAACAGCCATGATACACCCCCACAGACCCAAAGAGATTAAAGAAGAGGAAAGGTCCAAGCAAGGATGCTTGAGTCACACGTAGAAGGGGGAACAAAATTATCATAGGAGGCAGAGGGAGGAAGGAAACTGGGTGGAGGCAGGACTAGTTGTGAGGGGAGACAGCAGAGATGCCTAGAGCACCAGGAGAATGGATGGGACTCTGCAGCTGCTGGGCATGGGGAGTGGGGTGGGAGAATTTCTAGGAAGTCCTAGAGACCTGCGATAGGGGAGGCTCCCAGGAGTCAATGCTGGTGATGTAGCCAATAAGCCTAACTATGGGGACATGGAAACTGAAGAAGCCACCTCCTGTAGCCAGGCAGGACCCCAGTGGAGATATAAGGACACTAAACCACCCACAAAGCTTTCACCCCAAAATCTGTCCTGTCTAAATGAAATACAGGGATGGACCAGAGACTGAGGGAATAACCAACCAACCAATCACCAAACCAGCTCAACTCAAAACCTATCCCATGGGCAAGCATTAATCCCTGACATTATTAATGACACTCTGTTATGCTTGAAGACAAGAGCCTAGCATACTGTCCTCTGAAAGACTCTACCAGCAAACAGTAAACAAACAAATGCAGATAACCACAGCCAAACACTGGCCAGAGATCGAGGACAATTGTGGAAGAGTTGGGGGAATAATTGAAGACCCTGAAGGGGAAGGGTGAAGCTGGGAGTGAATGCTGGGCCCAAGAAAATGGGACAAGGGGGCAGAAGGCCTTATCCAGTGATCTTTAATGAAACAAACAGCTCTCTGAATCGATCTTAGTTTGTGTATATTTCTTTATTCAGGGTGAGCTTATATGTATACACTTTATTCAGGGTGACTCCGAGAAAGACCAGCAGAGTTAACCTCAGAGACTCAGGCATCTACCAAAGAACAAACATGGGCTGGAACAAGGCTCCCAACGCATATGTAGCAGACATGCATTTCAGTCTCCATGGCTGCTTTGTCTGGCCTCAGTGGAAGAGGATGTGCCTAATCTGGTAGAAATTAATCGGGGGTGGGTGGGTGGGGGAGTTGATTACCCCAGGGATGGGGGGGGTGATCCTCTCAGAAGAGAAGGGGATAGGGGAAGGGACTCTGAGAAGAACATTTGGGATGTAAATAAATAAATAAAAATTTTAAAAAATCTGGTAGAATTCAATGCTAAAGGAAAAAAGAAAAACAAAGAAAGAAAGAAGGAAGGAAAGAAAGAAAGAAAGAAAGAAAGAAAGAAAGAAAGAAAGAAAGAAAGAAAGAAAGAAAGAAAGAAAGAAAGATAATGTTTTCGTCAAGTATCCTGTTTCTCCAAACTCTGTGCAAGGAAGGCTGTGGGAATAAGGTCACTTGGCAGGAAACATGGCCTTCTGAGACTCCAACAACCATTTAATTAGTTGAAACAGCAGAGCCAGGAGATCTTGGCTTGGGTGATATTTTTTTCTTTGTGGAGTGTAACTAACTTTTTTCTTCCTTGGATGCTGGAAACTGAACTTGTGTCCTCTAGAAGAGCCCTATGTATTCTGAGCCTCTCAGCCATCTCTTCATCCTGTTTGAATAATTTTATGTGTAAGCTTTATCTCCCTAATTAGTTACCTTTCTTTACTGTGACTGACAGCATGCCAATACAACTTAAGAAAGTGAGAGGTTGTCTTGACTTATGGTTCCAGAGTGAAAAGAGCTTCTCACGGTGGACAGGCATGGCAAAAAACAGCAGGCATGCTGCAAGAATAGGTGGCTGAGAGATCACATGTCCAAACACAAGCAAAAGTAGAGAGATCTTAAACTGGAAGTGGGTGAGCCTATGAATTCTCAAAGCCTGCCCCTAGTAGTGTAGTTTCTCCAGCTAGACCAAACACTTCACCAAACAGTGCCACCAACTGGGGACAAAGTACAAACAGTGCCACCAACTGGGGACCAAGTATTCAATATCTGAGCCTATATTCTTTTTTTTTTTTTTTTGGTTTTTTGAGACAGGGTTTCTCTGTGTAGCCCTGGCTGTCCTGGAACTCACTCTGTAGACCAGACTGGCCTCAAGAGCATATATTCTTATTCATAGAACCATAACTGCCAACTTTTGCCCTGACTTCCCCAGCTGTCTTTGCAAGATTATTATCAAGAAGATGCTGATGCCTTTGGATTTTGTTTTTCTGTCCATGTTGGACTTTTGACCATGAGAGATACTATGAGCCTAGTTATTTCTAGGCAAAACCTATATTCACCTAATATGTGCTTACAAACTGGCTAGGCTTGTGTGGGCACCACCATGTCAATAAACAATTATGCATCTGCAACCTGTGATGTTTCAAAGTCCAGTAGTGTTGGGAAGGCCTGCTGCTAAGGTTGAAATCTGACATTACTGGAAAGCCCCAGGCTCGGTGCAAACTGGCAGACTCCCTTTGTGAGAAAGGCTTCTTCTTCTCTACCTGGTGGATCCTATAACTCACACTACCTACCTGAGACATGAGATTCCTGGAAGTCTCCCCATGCTAATGAGGCATCTCAGTACCTTAGCATTCAGCCAATGGCTTTTGAATGCCCAGATATTCTACCCCTTTCCCCAAAACTATATAACCTTTAGTTCACCCTGAATAAAGTGTATACATATAAGCTCACCCTGAACAAAGAAATATACACAAGCTAAGATCGATTCAGAGAGCTGTTTGTTTCATTAAAGATCACTGGATAAGGCCTTCTGTCCCCTTGCCCTATTTTCTTGGGCCCAGCATTCACTCCCAGCTAGACCACTATCGTGCAGAACTCTACCTGTTCTGGGATCTCTTTCATCCTTCCTCAACATCCTGAGCAGAAGAAAGTGGAGGACTCAATACCACAGCTAGGTCCCAAAACATACCACACAGTAGCCCTTGAAATGGCGTAACCAAAATAGAAAAACATGGCCATGGCTTCTTTTCTGTTATTTCAGTAGCGAAGTTGGGTCTGAGTCCCTTTTCTTCAAATGTGGCTGGGTGTCTTGCTGCTCCAATACAACAAGAATAGCCGTGCTGCTCCATAGCTTCTGAATGTAGAGAATCTCAGGCCACCTGCAGTCCCCAGCTCTCTAGCAGGCCACTATTTGACAACTGCTCCTCTTGGGATACTTCCAGACAGACTTAGTTACCACGGTAACTGAGGTAACTAGGGTCCTCCTAGTGGAGACTTCAGACACTGTCCTAGTGGTGCTCATTGAACCCCTGCCTTTTATATTAATGAAATGCTGTGATGAAATGACTGATGTTTCCCCTTCATAGTTTGTTGTGTGGTAGTAATGCCCAAACAGATGACTCTTGGGTTCTCTGCTCTGCGTTGTCACAAGGGATGAGAATGACTTTTTATTATGTTTTTTTTAATCTGAAAGATCCTCACCCTAGGTTCCTGATGTGACTAATGGGTGACACTGTTTTGGAGGCTTTGGAGCCTTTGGGAGTAGGTCTGACTGTTGGGAGAAGGTCACTAGGGGTAAAATTCTTTTTCTAGCCTGTGCTGTTTCCTGGCTACTGTGATGTGAACAATGTCTGCCACCTGTTACTGCCAGCATGAACACTGCTTCTGCTGCCAATGATGGAGCCACTCTGCCATGCTATTCCCACTCTGATGGACTTCAGTACTGTTTAGGAGAAGGTCTTGCAAGCACAGGGATGTCTACCTATTTCTTCTTTAAAGAGGCAGTTGACATGCTTTTGAGGTTGTCAAGTACCTAGAATGATCCTAGTGCAGGCAGGAACTGGATTTTAAATTTACATCAAATTAGCTTAAATTTAAATAGCTTTGTGTGGTAATCTGTAATTTTGTATTCTTAACCATAACTATACTTCAGGGATTATAGTCCAGTGAATGTAACCCACCCAGCTGAGTTCTTGGGTGACCCTCCCTGCTCCCGGGGGTTGTTACTGGTCTGCAAGGGCAAATGGAGCAGAGAGATGGACTGGGGCATTCAGAAGCCCTATCGATACTTACATCAATGAGGACACCAGGACCAGCTGCTGGGAGACAGATCAACTTTACTTGGGGTGATTCAAGAGTTATATAGTTTCAGGGACAGGGGTGGGAGGTAGAAGTATCCAGGGTGGGCAAAAGTCATTAGCTGAAGGCTTCAGGTATTGAGATTACTCATTAGCATGGAGAAACTGTTCTAGGAGTCACAGGTGCTAGCTGAATAGATTTTTACAGAGGGTTGGGGGGGAAGGTGGGGAGAGAAGGTGAGCCTGTAATAACTAGGGCTATGTGACATTCTGCAGGTAGAAATATGGGGGGGGGGGGGGAGGAGGTTAAGGTTAGAAAAGATTACCCTGCTAGAAAAGGTAGTCCTCTATTTTGGGCCTTTCCCAGAAGGCAGTCCAAAAACAATGGTAGGTTTTATCCTTAATCAGCAGGGCAATATTCTTGGTTTTGAGGCTTTTTGTTGCTGCTGTTGTTGTTGAGGCAGATATTGAGTCTTGTCTTTCTTTCTAGTTGCCTTTGAAAACTTCATTCCTAAGTTGAACACGGCTCTTCAAACAAGAATATGTACTTCTTTCCATTATGGGTGGGGCCACAGTAAAACCTGTGGTAAGATTCAAGGAGATGGATCAGTGGTTAGAAGCACTTGCTACGTTAGCAGATAATCCAAATTTAATTCCCAGCACACACACACACACACACACACACACACACACACACACACACACACACGCCATCTGAGATGTGTCTGTAACTTCAGTTCCAGGAGATCTAGTGCCCTCTCTGGCCTCTGTGGGCACTGCATGCACTTGATACACAACATACATTCAGGCAATAAACATAGAATATAAATAAATAAACTTTGAAAAGAAACCCTTCAATTTATTTAGTTTCTACTAGGGATCAGGTAACACTGAATGCTTAATTAAATAATGTATTAAACAAATGTAGGCATCTATTACATCTCTAACAGAAGCATGGCTTGCTGCTGGTTCTGGGGATGCAGCCATGAGCAGTCTATGGTGATGGAAGAACTGTCAAGAAGGCAGTTAACACACATATGTGGTACAGCAGGTGTCAGACGGAGGAGGTGAATGCTATGAGAAGGGAGTCAGGTTAGGATCAATGCAGAATCTGTTTTGAAATGGAAGTGACCCAAGACATCACAGGCACAGGTTTATAAGACATGGGAAGACAGCAGGTAGTCATGGAGTTCATGAGGAGACAGGTCTTCACACCACAGTCAAAGCAGCAGCAGCAGGCTATCTAGGTTTGGAACATGTGTCAAGGATAGCAAGAAGTCTGGTGAGGGTGGCCGGAGGGAGCAAGTGGACTGAGTGTGAGCAGTGGACAAGGCCAGGGAAAGGAGTGAGCAAGGGCAGGTAATGTGGGCCCTTGCAGCGTGTGTTTCTTCTGGAGTGAGAGAAGCTTTGGAGGGGTTTCAACAAGAGAATGATAGACTGATGCTGGCAGTCAAGGACTGATTGTGGCTGCCATGCAGAGAACAGATGGCAAAACTGCAGGGGTGGGAAGCAGGCAGCCAGGTGGGACCGGACAATCTGTAGGTGAGTCAGGCTAGCATGCAAGAGCTACATCCATGTGCAGGTCTTCTGCAGGCAACCATACCTGTTAAGGTCATGAATACAGTCCTGCCACATCCAGAAGACACTGTTTTAGATGTCTTGTCATCTGGCTCTCACAGTCTTTCAACTCCCCTTCCCGTGGCAGTTCCCAAGCCATGCAGGGAGGGGTGTCACATAGATGTTCTGTCTGTGGCTGAACATCGCATAGTTATTCTTTGTACTATGAGCAATCTGCATTAATCTCTACACACTGCACAAGAAAGCTGCTTTGATGAAGTCTGAGAGCTGCACTAACATACATGTAGAGAAATTCAAATTTGAGTAAAGTTTAATACTATGTCTACTTAGCAATAGGTTTACCACTGGGGCCTCTGAACTCCCTAGTCATGGTTTCTGGCCAGATTCACAGCACTAGTCATGTGTTTCCTCCTGTGAAGCTGGGCTTACATCCAATCAGAAAGGGATTGCTTATTCCTGTAACCAGCATACCACTATCCCACTATGGACCTATCTTGCCGTACCATTTGTTACTGTAGCTTGCAGAATTCACAGCTGTGTAAGACTGTTGAAGACTTTTCTTCCCCAGCATTGTGGATAGCACCTTCCAGTACTATGAAAACTACAGAGTGCATCACTAAAGATCTTATCTCCTTCACAGTGACATATTGAGGATCAGGTGACCAACATCTGAATCCCTAGCAGGCACAACAGCAAAGGTGATGAGAGGGCTGGGGCTGCACCACTTTGCACTTCATAGAACATAAAGCAGAACTGCATCATGACGATTCATTTGCATTCCCAGTGCTTGTGGCCACTTGTATGCGGACAGCAATGGATCCTGTCATTTTTCTTCAGGCTACAACCATCTTCATGAGTCATTTCTGGAAACAATTCTGTAGCACTTTCACTTAATACTATTTCAATGGCCAAGTACAATTCTCTCCATATATTATTCAGAATACTTCACAAAAATAGATCAGAAGATAGTCACATGCAATGCGTTGTCGTATGCAATATAAATGTGTAACATTTGATGTACTAGTTCACTGTAGACAGTCCCTGACTGCAGTGCTGCTTTGAGGACCTAGTTAGATCCTCATGATATGCCAATTTGTCCATGGGAAGACACCATCACTATGGTTAGCTTCTGGTTATTGGTCCCAAGGGCTACTCAGTGGGTTTATTTTAAATCATTTTAACAGCCTCTATTTAAAATTTCTAAATACACTGGGAATACATAGGGAGTAATAAATAGAACCAAGAAGACAGAGTCAGAGAATTAAGTTGACAGAAATCTAACTCCATGCTCAAGTAACCTGCCCCAGCTCTCCAGAGCTAAACAGCTTCTCTCACGCTTATCTCCACCACAAGGAAGCTTTCTACACATCAAAATGAGTTGACAATGAGATACTTTGGAGTGGACATGCCTTCAGAGAGCAAGTTTCAAAGTAGTAATTCTTATTAAGTGGGGCATACACTAGTGAGAAAGTCCCTGGTATCCAACTGATTACATTTTCCTTTCCAATTCAATATGTCTGTCACTATCTATAGAACATGAGTAATAAAGAGAATGCTTATTCTTGTTTGTATTTTCTGAGTCAATAAATAATACATCACACTCTATTTCTTACTTAAAAAATGGAGCATTCAGATTTATTTATTCTGACTGGTTGTTGCAGATTTGTTAAACACATTCTATTATCTGGTGAAATTGATTTTGAAGAGAGGGACACATATTTTATATCTAACTCTAATTTGTGGCAGATATCAGCAAGAAGGCTGCCCGGACAATAGCAAGCATGGACAACACCCACATCATACAATGTATTCTGTAGTGCGTATAATTCAGTAAATGCAGAGAAGCTGGTGATAAGATTCCTTTTAACTCTAATTAAATATCAATTATATTGTGAACTTCTCACATTTTACTTAGAAGGTGGATTTTTGTTCTTGCTGTTTGTTTTGTTTTTTAGTTTCTTTGTTGCTGTCTGAAAATTGACCTTATCAAAGAGCTTGTTCACATGCAGCCACAAGGAGGTGCTCAAACATCAAATTAAAAATTAACACAAACTAAATTTCTGCAGCACTCTGCTTTTGATAATGTATTAAAGCAATATTTACTTAAATGTGGAGGCAAAATGCTTTGTGGGTCTTTACTAAAATCAACACCACTCTGTAAGCTCATGTTGACATGCTTGTATGAATAAGTAATTTAAATAAATATGACAATACAGGCAGCATCGCTTCTGCATCCAGAACCGGAGGGATCTTTCCCTATGAGACACTGCTCTGTTGACTTACAGTCGTGCCAAGCTGCGTTTTCTGTGGAGAATAAACAGTGCATCTTTTCCATGGTCTGAGGACCTGCATCTTCAGGTTTCCATGCCTCCTTCTGACTCCTCTCAGCCCAGTCTCCCCAGATCCCTTCTTCTCTGGTCATATTAGCCTTCTGCAAGGACTTAGAATCAATACTTTCCTGCCTTTCAGGTTTCTAGTTTTCCCAACCTTTGTCGAGATCAACGCATGCTGTCCTTCAATTCATCCTCTGAAGTTTATATCCTGAGTTACCTTCAAGAGTAATTTCTGTTTATTGTATGAAGAGTGTTACCCCTGCCCCTTGGGCAGTCACTGTCCGTCCTTGTTCTCTGCCTTTCTACTAAACATTTATCATAAGTGGTACTGATGCTGTTGATTGTGTCTTTCCATATTTGATATTAAAAGGAAGAACCTTGGCTCTTCAGTCATTGCAGTACCTACCCATGGCACTTCCAAGCACATAGCATGCCTGCAGTAAATATTTCTTAGAACAAGGCATCTCATTGCTAGAACTGATAAAGGATTTCTGGCTTGATGTGTTCCTAGAATACCAGACATAGAAAGTGTCCAAAGGTTTGTCCTCAGTCCTTATTGAGCACTTGCTTACAGTATGCAAGGCTTTGGCTTGGATCCCAGCACTGAAAACATCCTAGTGGTAAAACCACATGGCAGAGTTATAGGACTGAGGTAGCTCAGTGGTAGATCACTTGACTAGCATTCATGAGGCTCTCAGGGCCCAGCCTTAGCATGGAAAAATAAAAGTAGTCACCATCTCAATGATTGTTTCCTATAGCTTTCATTTCCTGACTCTCAGTGATATGTGTGCCATCACATCTGCCCCAGAAAGCAGAAGCAAGTGGTGCACAATGCAGCCTAAAGAATACCAGGGCAGATCAATCATGGCTTGTTAAATAAAGTTAAAGGACAGCAAAGCGCACCAACCTTTTCCATTGCTAACTACATTATTTAGCTTGTGAAGCCCCAAGCTTGCTTCTGAGGAGCAGCAGATCCTGACTTCTTCTGAGGTCACTGACATCAGTTTGGAAGTGTTCCTGGGACCAATGCTACCTTATCCCACCTGCCTGATGACAGCACACTCACTGTTGGCTTCCTTCTACACAAAGGCTTTAAGGGACACTTTTTGTGACTAGAGCTCATGCTGATGAGGACACAGCACCCACGGCTCCCTACAATCCATGTTCCAAAGTCTATGAACTCTGTGACCCTTGACATAGAGTACATTCTAATTGTTACTTGGGTTTCATAAAACGTGTCTGCTTTATTCTTTCCCAGCAATGGCCAATAGTTATTCATTATCACTCATTTTCTTCTACTTCCTATGAAACTTTTTGAAAGCAAAAATTTATTTATTAAAATAATAGTGAAATAAAATAAAGCCTTGCTTTTGGAAATATAGTCATGGAAAGTTCCCTGAGGATTGTACTGACACTTTTTCAAGAAGCAAGCAGACAGTCTTTTTGGAAGTCCATTCTCAAACCACTCTTACATTTTATAGTTTCCAAGACACTAAAAGAAATGTGTGTGTGTGTGTGTGTGTGTGTGTGTGTGTGTGTGTGTGTGTGTGTGTGTGTGTACCACTCTCCTGATCACTTTATCAAGATGTGGTAATGGATGATGTTCTTTCTGAGAGACTTGAAACAAAACAAAACAAAATAAAACAAACCAAAACCAATCAACTTTGAGAAAGAAACGTGTATTTTTCTCACAGGTCCCAGCTTCAGATATATAGTAGATATGCCCAGATACCACATGATTTATCAGCCCAGATGCCATGTGGGCACTCTCTGTTTCAGCCTGTAACACTGGATTAGATAGATGACTGTGTGTGCCAAGATGTATACATTTTTTAATGATTTGCATAATGGAAAATTTTTGTGACTTCCGACAGTCTCACAGAGTCAGGTGGTGGCTCATGACTACAGTTCTTCCATTTTGAAGTCTGAGTCAGAAGGATCACAATTTCAAGGCCAGCCTAGCTGAAGAAGTGACAGAGACTCTACCCCCCACCCCAAGACACTGATATGATGGGGCATGCAACTTTAGCAGTTATTGTCCTGTTATTTAGCAGTTATTTAGTTCTGGGTTGTTAAAATTCTCAGTAGATCTGGTAAAGTGGACAGGTGTGGAAAAAGCCAAAGGAGTCTTGTCAACAGTGGGAGAAATGTGGCTCAGGTCTAACTCCAGCAAAGTCAACAGCGAGCAGTGTGGGAGCTGGAGGCTGAAAAGTGCTGAGGAAAGGATGGGAGACGTTTGGGTCAGTTACTTGATAGATTACTACTGACATCAGTCTGATGTGATAAATGGTGATAGATGTCATGTATCCAGGATGGGGGTTTTCTGTGTCTTAGCAGGACTGTAGCTCAAACTGAGTTTTGCAAGGAAAGAGAGAGAGAGAGAGAGAGAGAGAGAGAGAGAGAGAGAGAGAGAGAGAGAGAGAGAAGGAGGAGGAGGAGGAGGAGGAGGAGGAGGAGGAGGAGGAGGAGGAGGAGGAGGACTCAGTAGAGACTAAAGGTTTGTCAAAGAGAGTATTCTAAAAGTTCATTCTGACAAATTAATGCATTTCTATACATGCATACAGCAGGGATTGGTAATGTTTAAACATTTTTCTACCTTTCTCACCCATCATTCTCTGGTTCCTAGTGATCCTTCTTCTGATTTACTTCTTTTTTTTAATTTTTTTTTTTATTTTTAATTTTCTGATACTTTATTTACATTTCCAATGTTTCCCCCTTTCCAGGTCTCCTCTTTGGAAACCCCCTTTCCCCTCCCCCCTCTCCCATCTTTAAGAGTGTATTCCACCTCCCACCCACCCACCCACCCACTCCTGTATTCCCACTTCGACATTCCCCTTTACTGGGGCCTCTAACACCATCAGGCCCAAGGGCCTCTCCTCCCCCTGATGGCCAACAAGGCCCTCCTCTGCCACATATGTGGTCTGAACTATGGGTCTTACGATGTCTATTCTTTAGTTGGTGGTCCAGCCTCCAGGAGCACCAGGGGCATTAGGCCAGTTGACACTGTTGCATTCTCCATGGGGCTGCAAGCTCCCTCAGGTCCTTCAGTCCCTCCTCCATCTGGGACCTCACTCTCAGACCAGTGGTTACTGTAAAGTGAAGCTTGGGTATTCTGGACTTTTGGGCTAATATCCACATATCAGTGAGTACATACCATGTTTGTTCTTTTGTGACTGAGTTACCTCGCTCAGGATGATATTTTCAAGTTCCATCCATTTGCCTGCAAATTTCATTAAGTCATTGTTTTTAATAGCTGAGTAGTACTCCATTGTGTAAATGTACCACATTTTCTGTATCCATTCCTCTGATGAGGGACATCTGGGTTGTTTCCAGCTT
>CM052708.1:99612604-99630332 GCA_028551405.1 Uromys caudimaculatus
CTATTGACCCATGGTTTGGACTACATATGTGGCAGAGGAATCACCTCGATGGCCATCAGGGAGAAAGGAGAGGACTTTGGGCCTGAGGGTGCTAGAGGCCCCAGTAAAGGGGAATGTCAAGGTGGGAATATGGGAATGGGTGGGCGGGTAGGTGGGAGGAGGAATTCCCTCACAGAGGCGGGGAGGGGGAGGGGATAGGAGATTTCCAAAGAGGAGACCCAGAAAAGGGGAAACATTGGAAATGTAAATAAAGTATCAAAAAAAAAATAAAATTCATTGTTAAAAAAAATAAAATAAAATAAAATAAAAATAAATGTTCACCTTTATAAGAATTGCCTTGGTCGTGTTATCTCTTCACAGCAATGAAATCCTAAGACACCAGAGTAGCAGAAGCATGAGGTAGCTGGTCACATTGCATCCACAACCAGGAAGCAGACAGCATGAACACATGAACACAAATGCTTAGTTATCTCTGTCCTTTTTATGTAGGCTGGGGCCCCAGTGTTACATTTAGGGTGGGTCTTCTCACCTTAATTAGCCCAAACTAGTTGATTCATCACAGATATGACCAGAGGTTTAACTCTCTTATGTTTCTAGGTTCAGTTAAGTTGGCAATCAAGATTAATCATCACAAGTTAAAATTCAGTTATCTGCATATGAATATCTAGTTTCCCAGATCTGGTTGTTAGAGGTTGCTCCTCTCTCTCTCTCTCTCTCTCTCTCTCTCTCTCTCTCTCTCTCTCTCTCTCTCTCTCTCTCCCTTTGGCTGTAGCCATCTTGCACCATGCTGTGTTATTACAATGATTCTGTAGTCTGTCTGCAAATCAGGTATTATAATGATATCTTGGGCAATTGGATCTTTTGTGCTTTCACATGAATTTTTAAGATTGATTCCTTTTTCTATTTTTGTAAAGAAGGCTATTGATATTGTGATGATTATTATAAATAAATAACATATTTCTCTGAGTAGTTTGGACATTTTAAAGATCTTCTAATTCATGGAATTAGAATTTCCATATTTTAGTGCCTCTTCAATTTCTTTCTTTTGTGCTTTGTAATTGTCATTATAGAAGCCTTCAATTTCCTTAGATAAGTTTATTCATAAGTGTTTTCTTTTCCTGAGGATATTATGGATGTAATTTGTTCCATGGCTTCATTTTGGCAAATTTCATTAATAGTGTATAGAAAAGCTCCTGAATATTTTATGCTTATCCTGCTACTTTACTGAACTTATCTATTCAAACCGGTCTTCAGTTTTCTATGTGTAGAATCATCTTCCTCCTTCCCTATATTCATACACATTTCATTTTTCTTGCCTAATTGCTCCAATAAAATTTAAAATATATAACAGATATAAATGTTACGATTGATACCTTTGTTTTGTGGTCTTAAAGGAAAACAATTATTTTTGGGGGGGTTAGTTATGGTTTGTCATATATACAATGTTTGGTTCTCAGATTTTCATTATAAATGAATATTGAATTTTATTGTTTTTACAGTTATTTGGAGGATTATATTATCTCTATTCTCCATTTTTATCTATTTGTGTGATACACTGAGTTTCATTTTTGTATGTTGAACCATCCTTGCAGTCTTAGAATGAAACTAACTTGACTGTTGTGTATAATCATTTTGATGTGCTGTCCAATCAGATTTACCAGTATTTTTAAAAGAATTTTGCATTTGTATATTTTTACAATTACTGGTGTCTAGTTTTCTTTTTTTGGTGCATCAGTTTGGTAGAAAGAGTGTAAGAGGTTTCTCTTTTTCAGTTCTGTGGAATAGTTTAGGAAGTAAAGAGACTGTCTGGTTCTAGAATTTTCTTTTGAGGTTTTAAATTATGATTCAATCACAGAATTGGGTATTGTCTATTTAGGACTTTAATGTCCAATTACTTCTGTTTTAGAAGGTTATATGTGTCATTTTCTGTTAGCATACAGTTTTTTGAATAATCCTTTATTCTCCTTTAAGTTTCAGTGTTATTGATTATAATTTTTCTATCTCAATCTTTGCTAATTTTATTTATCTTTTCATAGAAGCATTTGTTTTATTGACTGAATGCATTATTTTTAAAACTATTGTATTTAGTTTTGATCAGGCTTATATTATTTTTCTACTAATTTTTGGGCTCTTTTGTTCCTCTTTTTAAGCCACTAACATACATTGGTAGGCTGTTTATTTGTCTTTTGTTGGTATAGACACTCATTGTTACATTTCCCTCTTACTGCTGCTTTTGCTGTATCCTACTAGTTTTCATATGCTTTGTTTTCATTTTCCTTCATTGCAAGAAATGCTGTTTGCATCAGAAAAGACTTCTTCAATATTCAAAACCATGTTGTTCAGTCTCTATATATTTGTATACTTTCTAAAGGTTTATCAAAATGTGGAATTCTAGATATTTTTATCAGAAAAGACTTTTTTTTCTTTCTTTTTTCTTTTTTTTTTTTTTTTTTTTTTGAGACAGAGCCTTATTCTGCATCCCTGGCTAGCATAGAGTTCCCTGTGTAAGCAGGCTGGCCTTGAACTCACAGAGATCTGCCAGCAAGCCCTGGGATTAAGTGTGTGCCTAGGCTGGCCTTGAACCCACAGAGATCTGCCAGCAAGCCCTGGGATTAAGTGTGTGCCTAGGGTATGATTTTAATTATGTGATTAAGAATTATGTTCTGGCTTAACATGTTCTCTATTTTAAGCAGTGTCCCATGCACTGATGAAACTTGTATATATTATGGCTGTTAAATAAACTATTTCATAAATGTCTGTTAATTCATTTGATAGTGTGGATTAACTTTGATATTTCTTTGCTAATTTTAAAAAAATATTTACCTTATTTTTATTTATGTATATTTGTCTGTGTGTGTTTATGCTCCCTATTATTAGTATTGAACTCTAGATCTTTCTTTAAGTCTAACAGTTGTTGATTTATAAAATTAAATGCTCCATCTATGCAGTGGTGGTACACATTTTTAATCCCAGCACTTGGGAGGCAGAGGCAGGGAAATCTCCAAGTTCAAAGCTAGCCTATTTTACACAGAGAAATTCTTTCTTGAAAAACCAATAAACAAACAAATATAAGAATGTAAAAATAAAAATAAATAAATGCTTCAGTTCTAAGAGTGTGCTATTTAGCTTTTTTATCAATGTGACCAAAATACCTAACAAAACAAAGAGAATCTTTGTCTATCTTGGGTCACAGTTTCAGTGCTCAGCCCATCATTGTGTGACTCTCTGTACTTAGTCAGTAGTGTGTCATGGCTATAGAACTGTATAGTGGAGAAGTTTTTTTCACCTCTTTGTCAGTGGGAAGTAGTGAAGAAGCCAGGGAATGATAAAGTCCCCAGCAGCTATCAATTGCAAATAGCTCCCCCTATTCATCAGCCCAGGTTATCCTTCTCCTCTCAACTTCTGTCAGGTCAGCTTTAGTAGATTCCACATAGGAAATTATAAGTTACTTGTCCTTCCTGACTTTCCCCCTGTCCGCGTGGATTATCTAGCTTGATTTTGTAATCTTGTGCATGCCGCCACAGCTGCTGTGAGTTCACGTGTATAGCAGCCCTCTCATGTGCAGAAAATAGCATTTGCTTATAGTCATTGATTACTTCTGCCTCTTACAGTCTTCCTGCCACTCCTCTACAGTAGTTCCTAAGCCCTGTGAAGACGGAATTGTATTGATATTCCAGATTGGGCTCAGCACTCCCAGGTCTCTGTTCTCTGTACAGTGACCAGTTGCCAATCTCCATATTAATAGCCATTTGCTGAAAACAAAATAAAATGAAACAAAAACCCTTCTCTGAAGAGGGCTGAGAAATGCCACAGGCTATGGGTATAAAGGCAAGTGCAAAAAAAAATGCTGACATAGAGGTGGGGAAAGGGAATCACTTAGGCACTGTTGGTAGCAATATAAACTGGTGTGGAAATCAGTGTGGCCGTTTCTTGCAAAGCCATAAATAAGTCTACTGTATGATCTGGCTATACCACTGTTGGGCATATAAACAAAGAACTCTGTACCTACTATACTTGTTCATTCACATGTATCACCTTCTCTATTCACAGTAGCCTGTAAATGGAAGCAGCCTCAATGCCATCAATGGATGACTATATAATGAAAATATGCGACATGTGCACAATGAAATGTTATTCAATTGCAAAGAAAAATGAAGAAAAATTATATAATTTGTGAATAAATATAGCTGTAAATAATCATCCCTGGTGAATTAACCTGGACCCAGAAAATCAAATGCCATGCATTATCTCTTATGGTAACATGCTTCTGGTCTGAAAAAGTTGCTTAATGATCAGAGCTCAGTCATCTGTTCTGTGGGAGCTTTGGAAAGTACTAAGAGAAATGCAGGTGATGTGGGCCTGTTTTGTGAAGTTTCAGAGGGAAGTTTGAGAGTCCCCTAAAGACTTATATTGGTGCTGTTCATGTGATGTTTTAAATTGAGAATACATGGTTCTGATCAGCTGAGGCTGAAGAATTAACTGTGATTAAGAATAGACTAGCACCATTGATTAACTGGGACAATTTACACTAGTTAACTACGGATGAGAAATCAGCTATGATTAAGAGGAGAGCAGCATCATTACAGTGAAATGTTTCCTCAGTGTCAGTGCATGGAAGCTGTGGTCCAGAGGGAGCCAAGGCTACATCTCATGCTGGCAGCCAAACTTAGTAATATGTAAGAGTCACATGCTATGAGTTTGGATAACACAGATGCTACAGGATTGAAGATGACATAGAGAACATTTGAGGCTTGGCCTTATGTGGCAGGGATGGAGTTCCTGAAGAGTGACCAGGAAAGGTCATTGGTGAAGGTACATTTTAAGCTGCAGTGATAACTCAGGAATGAAAATATGGAAAGAGGCTGACACTTAGTTCCATGTGTCAGGGTTTGAGGGCAAGAGAAGGCATAGTGAAGGTATAGCCTCACCTTCAGTAGAGACTCCAGGATTTGGAGATGCCAGCACCATGGAAAGAAGATGGCCTTACAAGCCCATTGGAACTCAGGTGAGCGTGAGTGAGTCCCAGATGTCTGACAATGAGCTTTACACTGTTGAACCTGATTTGACCATGACTGTGCCCTGGTTGATCTTTCTTGTAGAACAAATGTATGTAACTTATTTTGACTTTACAGGAACCCAGAGTTATAAGACTTTAGGTATTTTGGAGATACACTGGATATTTTAGAGAGACTTAGGATATTTTTAGAGAGATGTTGGATATTTTAGGGAGACTCCAGATTTTTCAGAGAGAATTTTGAACATTTTAAGGAGACTTTGGACTTTCAAATGTTGAAAAATTTAAAGATTATGAGACTTTTGTATGCGAATGTTTTAAATTATCATGTTAATTTTAACATGACATTTTGGGACAACAAAATGGAAAGGTTATAGTTTAAAAATGATGTGTTTGTGTGTCAGGTTGACAAGTGGTCAATTGTCCTCTTTTTGTTGTTGTTAACTTGACATAAGTTAGAGTTGTCTGGGAAGAAGGATCTCAGTTGAGGAAATGCTTCCCTCCAGATTGCTTGTAGGTGAGAATATAGGCCATTTTCTTGATTAATAATTGATGTGGGAGGGCCCATCTCACTGTGAGTGGTTTCAGTATTATGTAAGTGACCTTGGTTTGTATAGGAAAGCAGTCTGAGAGCTAAAGAGAGAAATAGCCAGTAAGCAGCACCCCCTTGCTTTCTGATTCACTCCTGCCTTCATGTTCCTGCCTGAGGTCTCTCAATGATGGAGTGTAACTTAAGTATACACTGTAATATATTGTATTTAATCATAACAATAGCAATAGAAACCCAGCTAAGACATCTCTCCTATGTGACTGCTAGCTTTGAATATTTACATTTGTGTTTAAATTGGAGTATCATTAGAACGCAGGAGAGTAGTAAGGGGCCATAGTGGTTGAGGTCAAGAGACTAGAATGAAGATGGTGACAAGGGGGGAAGGAAATAATAACACAGCAAGGGCTGAGTGGGGAGAAGGGAGTATTGGGAGGGAAATACTAAAATTAAAGACCTTTGAAAAAGTCATAGGGAAGTCTACTATTGTAGACACTTCCTAACATACATACACATGTAACGAAGTTTAAATGGAGTTACCATATATACATCTATAATAGAGGGACAATCTCTCCCCAGGACCACATGAGCTATAAATAAAAAGTCCAGTTTCAGATTTAGGGTTCTTCTTTTTAAGTTGTTTGTCAATGGGATCCAATAGACCCCCAAAATGTTACAGGCTATTGTTCATAGTCGTCATCCAGAACTTGATGGTAAAACATTATTACTGAAGACTCCACATATGTGACTCACAGGACATGAAGAGATGAGGTTGATACTTACCTGGAAGTTTCATCCTCACTGGTTAGTTTTCATAGTGCTTGAAGGTGCTATGCTTGGCACCGCTTAGTATGAAGACTCATGAACAATAACACACTGTTTAAGTCTATTGACTTTGGGTTAGCTATACGACTGAACTTGGTGCCATAAGGTTACTCCCAAATATTCAAGTTCAGTCATCTGCCTTCAAAAAGCCAATTAAAAAAAAAAACCTACAAAAAGAATAGTAAAAAATCAGAATGAGATTTATTTAATGCAACCACAATTGGTAAAATGATCCCTCTACCCCCCACAAAGTCAAGCTTTAGGGTATTGATATGAAGATATTAGAGTCCCAAAAGTGTACACAGAGTCAGACATGTGCACATCTAAGTAGTCTCAGTCAAGGTGTGGTCCCATACACCATTGACCCATTGTTTTCTGAATTTCTGTCTCATCCTGTCTGGTGGTCTCATAAGTTGTTTGAACTATATAATACTTCTTTCAGAGAAGATCCGTTCTCCCTCTTGCTGGTTCCTTTTCTTCCTCTCATCATGAGATTTCAGAGGAAATTCTCATCTTTCAGGTTCAACTGTCCAGCAGTCAAATTGGGATATACAAGTATCTCTTTAGAACATATTTCTGCCAGGCTGGGTTATATTACACATCCCATTGGGGTAATACTCAACTGATATATTCTTTGTACAGTTATATTCTGGTGACAGAGTTTCTACTGCAGTGATAAAACCCTTTGACCAAAAACAAGAGGAGGAGGAAGGATTTATTTGTCTTACACTTCCATATTACTATTCATCATTGAAGGATGTCAGGACAGGAACTCAAACAAGGCAGGAACTTGGAAGTGGGTGCTGAAATCATTGAGAAATCATAGAGGAATGCTGCTTAGTGGCTTGCTCAGCATGCTTTCTTATAGAACCCAGGCTGCCTGCCCAGGGGTGGCCCTATCCCATCAATCTCTAGTTAAAAAATACCCCACAGGCCTGCCTATAGCCTGATTTTATTGAGGCATTTTCTCAATTGAAGCACCCTCCTTTCCAGTGACTCTAGCTTGCAACAAGTTGACATAAAATTAGCTAGCACACAGTGATGGCTCTTATAGCAATAGTGTAGCTTTAGACGTAAGTCTATGGATCTGCCTATAGTAGCTACCTTTAGATTTGAGTAGACTCGTGGGTATAGGGACCAGGAGCGGAATGTCATCTGGCTTTATTTATGACAATGTGTTAAATATTGGCTCTGCAGCTTCTGCTCCTTGAATTGCCTTCATGCTTTCAGACAGCTGGAGGGTATTGGCAGCACTTGATACAACTACCCAAGTGAAAAGTTGAGAAACTCAGACTATCTGACAGGCCCAGTCATGGTTTGATAACCAGATAACAGCTTACAATGTTACTCCATTTGTAAGGAAGCTAAGTAAACTTACTGGCTCTCTTACTAGGCCGGAGAAGATACTTAGAGTTTCTTTTTACTGTTTGTAGTTTGGCACTATTCCTGGAGAGATGTGAGCAAATGCTTACTCACATCATATAAGGACCTGAACATTAATAAAAGTAAAAATGCTGCCTTAGTCCACTGTGCTGAACATTTAGTTTTATTGAGTTACTGACAGAATTATGGATGAGAGGTTACTTAGAGAGTCAGGAATAATTCAAATATACCTGTACTACCAAAAGCCAACCCTACCATGAGTGATAGTTAATGAAAACTGAAAACCAAGAGCTCATTGCACAACTTGCAAACAGCTTGACAGGTTTGAGATCATCTCTTCCAGGTAGCACATCTGGTCTAAGAGTGTCTTTCAATAGTGCTTACTGCCTATATAAACTGGGAGGGGCCTAGTACATCAGCTAAGTAGAAAGGGTTACTAGTACATCAGGTTAAGTTTCAGGGACTTCTTGAAACTTTTAAGTTGTTTATTTCAAGAGCTTCCTTCCAAGACAAGATGTTTTGTCTCTGAGGAAACTGCAAGGCAATACTGTGCATGTGTGCACATTTATGCACACAGCTAGGGGACTCCTAGCTATTTCATTTCATGTGTGGAGGTCATACTTAACTGGGCCAATCTTGTGCTAATTTGCTTGGATACTGAAAGTGTAGTTATATCCGGACAAGGGGATCCAGTGAACCCTTCAAGATCATCTTCAGATCAGTAGATGTTTGTTCACATTTCCCAAAGAAACCTTAGACTGATTTTCATGGTTTTACAGAAAAACAAAACAAAACAAAAACTCCTCCATGCTTCAACTCAGTCTTTAAAGGGAAGACTAATAAAGATCTTTTGGGAAAAATCATGAAAACTACTACTGAAGAAGTTTCCTAGAATTTACACAAACTCACATATAATAAGAAATTTAACTGAGTTATCCAGTGGTCAGACCAATATATAGGATGATACTAAAACCCAGATAGTGATGGGTTAGTGTTGGAAGGGACCACACCTTGACTGCAACTACTTAGATGTACCCATCCATGTTAGTTAAGGTTACTACTGCTGAGATGAAACACAATGACCAAGAAAACGTGGGGAGGAAAGGGTTTATTCAGCTTACACTTCCATATCACTGTTCACCATCAAAGGAAGTCAGGACAGGAACTTGAACAGGGCAAGGACCTGGAGACAGGAGCTGATGCAGAGGTCATGGAAGGGGGCTGCATACTAGCTTGTTTCCCATGGCTTACTCAGCCTGCTTTCTTATAGAATCTAGTACCATCAGCTTAGGGATGGCTTCATCCATAATGGACTGGGCCCTCCCCCATCAATCGCTAATTAAGAGAATGACTTGGAGGCCTGCCTACAAGTTGATCTTATGGAGGCATTTCCTTAAGTGAAGTTCCCTCCTCTCAGGTGACTATAGCTTGTGCTATGTTGACATAAAATTAGCCAACATAACATCTTTGACCAGCTATTTAAACTTTAGTATCACTTCAGGTCCCTGAGGATGAACTTGAGGGGGTTACTGGATCTCTTTGTCCTAATATGGCCACACTGAATAAATGTTCCTTTTCTGCCTTTACTGTTGATTTGGGTGCTTTAGTTGGCTTCTTGAAGACAGATACAACCTATGGCACAAGTTCAGTTATATAACCAACCCAAAGTCAAATGACTTTAAATGGTATATTTATTGTAAATTCAGTGAAAAAGTAGCATATCATTTGTTTTCTTTGAGGTCAAAAGACAGAAACTTGATTGGGTGGCTATTCTATTAATGATGACCGTATCAGGAGAATCCCAGTCCCATCAAAAAGTCTTCTTCTTCCTCTTCCCTCTCTTCCTCTTTCCCCTCCTCTTCCTTCTCCTTTGTCTTTTTGTGAAAAGTCTCACTCTTTGAGTCAAGCTGACTACAAACTCATGATTCTCCTGCCCCTGCCACTGAAATGCTGGGATTACAGGCATTAACCACTACACCTGGATAAGGAATGCTATTTTAAATGAGAACTGGTTATGTTTATATTTGCTTTGCTGCTGTTTCCATCTGAATTATAGAGCAATGAGGTTAGATTTCCTTTATGTTATAGGAGAGTGATTTCCATATCTAAAACTTTGTGGAGACATATTTAACAACCCCTTTTCCCTTCTGACTGAGAATCTGTCCTTTGGGTAATTCTGCAGCTTAGTTCCCCTGGTGAACTGATGATGACAGAATGACAAGTGTAGTTTAGGCAGCATTGCTTCTGCAAACAAGTCACTTTTGATAGTCAAATTCCATCCAGAGTAGAAGAGCTGTAAGGAACTATAAATAGTCAATAGGAAATCTATCCTTTGGACTTCCCAGAGAGTGAGATCTATTTCATCTGTGTATGTGCCATGTAAGAATAGTAGAAGCTATGAGTTTTATGAGTTGCAGTTTTAAGCCAGGGTAGATCTATATATCCCCGATGTGGTTTTGATCTCCTCTCATCTGAGCTAATAGACTGTTTTAATTAGAGTCTTATAGAAACAGAGTGCCTGGGACTATCCTTCTGGAAAGCTCTGGACTTTTGTTTATAACCCTTGGACAAATGCAAGTGTGACCTATAATTCTAGTTTAGTTTCTGCTGCTGTGATAAATAAATACCACTACCAAAAGCAACCTGAGGACAGAAAGGGATTTCTTTAGCTTAGAAGTCATAGTCCATCAATAAAGGAAAACAGAAATCTCTGGGAAGGAACTGAAGAAGAGACTGAGGAAGACCTCTGCCTACTGTCTTGCTTTCCGTGGCTTGCTCAGCTTTCTTTCTTTCTATAACACAGGCCCACCTGCCCAGAGGTGACACTGCCTGCAGTGGGATGGACTCTTTCACCTTAGTCATTAATCACGAAAATACCCTATAGACATGCTGTCTTAGTATGGGGTTCTGTTGCTATGATAAAACACCATGACCTTGGGAAAAAAGGGTTTATTTGACTTACATATCTTGGGTCACAGTCCATCGAGGAAAACTGGACAGGCACTCAAGGCAGGAATGTGGAGGCAAGAACAGAGGCAGAAGTCATGGAGGAATGCTGCTTATTTGCTTGTTCTCTGTCACTCATTCAGCCCTTTCCTTGTACAATCCAGGAGTATCTGCCCAGGGGTAGCACCACTCAGAGTGGTCTGAGCCTTCTCACATCAATCCTTAATTAAGAAATGCCTCCATGGACTACTACCATATCATGGAGGCATATTCTCAGCTCGATTTCCTGTTCTTAGATATATCTAGGTTTGTGCCAGTTTGACTAAAACCACCCAGTACACATGCTCACAGGCCAACCTGATGGAGGCAATTCCTCAGTTGATGGTCTAGTCCGTTTTTCTAGGTGGCTCTAGTTTATACCAAGCAGATGAAATTAATCACCACACATATGGACATCTTGTGAGTTTGAATGTTTAGTTGCTTTTTAGAGGATCATGGCCAAGTAGGACAGATTTGTTGTTATTTCCAAGAAACCAGGTGCTGAGTCACTCAACCCATGGCCAGGATATTTCCAAGACACTTGAGCTACCTATGCATTTGTGCATGAGTACATGAGTTGTATGCTAAGACATGACTTCTTAAATTCTTCCTACTAGGCGGACCCTCAGAAAAATGGATATAATACTACCTGAGGACCCAGCTATTCCACTCCTGGGCATATACCCAGAAGATGCTCCAACATGTAATAAAGACACATGTGCCACTATGTTCATAGCAGCCATATTTATAATAGCCAGAAGCTGGAAACAACCCAGATGTCCCTCATCAGAGGAATGGATACAGAAAACGTGGTACATTTACACAATGGAGTACTACTCAGCTATTAAAAGCAATGACTTAATGAAATTTGCAGGCAAATGGATGGAACTTGAAAATATCATCCTGAACGAGGTAACTCAGTCACAAAAGAACGAACATGGTATGTACTCACTGATAAGTGGATATTAGCCCAAACATTCGGAATATCCAAGTTTCACTTTACAGTAACTACTGGACTGAGAGTGAGGTCCCAGATGGAGGAGTTGGAGAAGGGACTGAAGGAGCTGAGGGAGTCAGCAGCTCCATGGAGGGAGCAACAGTGTCAACTGGCCTGACCCTCTCGGTCCTCCTGGTGGCTGGACCACCAACCAAAGAATACACATGAAGAGACCCATGGTTCAGACCACATGTATGGCAGAGGAGGGCCTTGTTGGCCATCAGGGGGAGGAGAGACCCCAGTAAAGGGGAATGTCAAGGTGGGAACACGGGAGTGGGTGGGTTTGTGGGAGGTGGAATTCCCTCATAGAGGTGGGGAGGGGAAGGGGATGGGGGTTTCCAAAGAGGAGACCTAGAAAGGGGGAAACATTGGAAATGTAAATAAAGTATCAAAAAATAATAAAAAAAAGAAAAAAATTCTTCCTACTAATGTCCAACAGTTTTTTTTATAACTCAGGGATAAAAAAAAATACACATTAAACATTTACAGATGATAAACCATAAAGAAATTTGTTTTAAAACAATTGTTTTGGGTAATCTTACTATTTATTGATGAGAAAAGCAAATTTGCATGGTAATGAGCTAGATGTGCTTGTTGGTTTAACAATATAATCGAATGATATGCTAATTTAATATTTATATGCTGAAGAATGATGGTAAGAAAGTATCACGAGCTCCATCCTTCCCCAATAATGAAATCATTAGGCTACTACTTTGTATGCATAGTAAAAACACTGCGTGAGATATTTGGGGTATTTTAAGACATGATGGCATATGTAGTACACAGAGCATATATTGTGTGTTCAGACCAAGTGTGAAATGAAGTCACATGATACATGGTGAGTAGTGCCAGAAACACCCTCAATTCACTATATTTGACTTTGATTTATTTTTTGGTTATTGTTTGTTTAGAATTATTTTTCTGTTGTCAATATTTTGAGACACTTATACATTGACTTATGAACCCCCTATGGGGGTCATGGTCTACAGAATAAGAAGCTTTGTTTTGTGATGCTTAGTAGAAAGTTGCCTGTTGATTTGGGGAGTACAGACACTAGTACTAGGGCACTGGCACAAGTACTTTTGTGTCCCGGCCTGCAGGACATTCAACGAGGGTCCGAGGAGGGAACTCTCAGATGAAAGAAAGGACAGGAGACAGAGATACCTGGGAGGGAGACGGTAATCCGATCAAACTCCAAAGAACTTTATTTCTGAGCAGTATATAAAGCACTTAAGGCAGGAAGTGACAGAGGTAGGGGGATTCCCAGGGTTGCTTTATCGTAGCCAAATGTGACACATTGCTGCAAAGAAGGATAGCAGGATATCACAAGATTTCTTTGAAACCACAGGCTACTTCAAACAGGATGTTTTAAAACCTCAGGAAGCAGTGAGAGTGGGGAAGGATCAAAGGAATGATTGCTGTGAAACCCGGAGCACTCAGGCCTACTAATCAAGCCAAAGCCTGTTGGTCTCCGACACTTTTGAGCAATCCTGGTTGTTTAGCAGCACTTACCTGATGCCTGTGGAGAAGATGAAGAAGGGTCTTGTAGGAAGAATATTATAGCCTTTGAGGGTGGCTTTGCTTCTGGCAACACTGCTCCAAGGTGACTGTTCTGTACTCAGTTTAAAGACTCCAATATGGGGTTCTCAGAAAACATGTGACCAGTCAAAACGGCAGAAAACTGAGAGCTTGTGGATCACCATAGACTAGCTTCAGACACACAAAGCCATTCTTTTAGGAGAATGTATGAAGTCTTAACTTTCCTTTCATGAATCCTGCCTATGAAGGATATGTTGATCTGAGTAGGAATATCCCGAAGCTCAAACAAGGCTGTGGGTATTTGTCTTCATCTTAGGGCTAGTCAACTACACTGTCTCCATTTTGTCTCAGCCTTCTCTGGGAAGAAGCAAGAGTGGTTAAAGTTTCTTTAGACTTCCATCTTTTCAGGAAGAGTCTACCTGCTCTAGAATTTGGCTTCTAAGCAAAATATCCTCCATCTTCATCAGATCAACTGTGTCTGCTTGCAAGTGTTCATTACTATTTGGACCATTCTCTTATAGAAGGAGGTGGGGTGGACAAGGTCACTGTACTCAACACTGAGATTACAGCCACTCCTTCATGTCACTCCTAAACAATTCTTCTTTATTTGCATATGATCTCAGGGTCACAGAAGCTACTGAGTATATAGTCTGGGGGAGGTTAATTGAAGAGGGGCTTCATATACAACGAGATGGGGAAGGTATCATCCACACTGGGTAAAGATTTTCCAGCATGGCTATTTTATATGCTCCTACAAGTAATTCCTCATCCATGTGTTGTAGTTAAGTATTGGTTCTCCAGGGTGACTTTTGGTGAAATCATATTTTGTCATTGGGACTCTTTGTGGGGAGGCAGATGTTTATATCTCACTGGGAAGGATTTCTCAAAACACTGACTCTTACCCTGGTTTCCAGTAGGTTTACTGTAATTACTCTGGCTTGTGAGGTGTGGGTTCCTCAAACAATCCCAGGGGCTTCTTTCATGACAGCAATCATATGGCCACCTAAATGCAGCAGCTAGGGATTTTGAAACTCATAGCCTGTGAATGGAGGGTTGGCTTCTCAAATGTGAATTAGGAAAAGCTGGGGTCCTAGGAAGAGGGGGTGTTGGAAAGGTTAGGCGACAGATTCTGCAGCAGCACCCCTGAGCATCCAGGGGGAAGAGAAAAAATTAATTGTTATATCCTCATTTACTATTTCTTATTTTTAATTTTTTTTAAAGATTTATTTATTTTATTTATGAGTACACTGTAGCTCTCTTCAGACATATCAGAAGAGGGCATCAGACCCCATTACAGATGGTTGTGAGCTACCATGTGGTTGCTGGGAATTAACTCAGGACCTCTGGAAGAGAAGTCAGTGCTCTTAACCTCTGAGCCATCTCTCCAGCCCCATTTTTAAATTTTTTTAAAATTAAAATATAGTTACATTTCCCCCTTTCCTTTTCTTCCAATTCCTGCCATGTAACCCACCACCCCAATATCTCTCAAATTCATGGCTTTTAGATTCTTGTTGTTACATATATAGATACAACTTGTTCAGTATGTAGAATTATATATATGTATATGATGTGTATGTATGTGTGTGTGTGTGTGTGTGTATGTATGTGTGTATGTATATATTATATGATTTCAGGGATGATCACTTGGCATTGGATAACCAATTGGTATTCTCTTCCATGGGAAAGACTATCTCCCCAGCTCCCAGAATTCCTTACTTCCCTATAGTGTTTGGTCTAAGTTCAGGCTCTGTGAGATCTCTCCCTTTCACATTAGCATGTCTATTGGTGTCATCCTTGTTTAGATCTGGTTTAGAGAGCCATGTTGTTGAGACTTCATGGAGGTCACTTATCTGACATTTCTAGGTGACACAGTCTCACAGCAGACTTCCAGGTTCTCTGTTTCATTCGCCTTTCTACTTTCTCTTCTTCATTGTTCCCTGAGCCTCAGGTGCTGGGGTTGTGTTGTGTATGTCTCAATTGGGACTGGGGCCCACACAATCATTTGTTCTATGTATTTTGGTTGGCTCTGGTTTTCTTGTAAGGTTCTCTATCATTTTCAAAGAGAAGTTTCTTTGTTGAGGACTGAGAGCTACACTTACCTGTAGGTATAGGAAAATATTCAGAATTTAGTTGGGAATTGTCCTGCTTTACTAAAGTGGTAGTTGTAGGTTCTCCTTCAAGACCCATGACTTCACTAGACTCAGGTAGGTTTCCAGTATCAGGCATGGTTTCCCTATTGTTGAGTGGCCCTTAAGTCCAATTAGGGAGTTGTTGGTTACTTCCAAGGAATGTTCTATAACACCCTTAGGATTATCATGTCATGCTATAGTCATGTTTGTAGTTCATAGGCATCACAGCTATGTAGGGATAGTCATTTCTACCTTCTCTTGGAAGTTTGAATAGTACCTTCTGGTACCAGGAAAGCTAATCCCCAGGAAGGAGGTTTCAATTCAGACTTAACTTAGATAATGTGGCTCCTGTGTCTGAAATGTACAGTGCCTTTAGCAATAGGGAGGCAACCAAGGGTATCAGCAATAGCCTATAATGTTTTGAGAGTTTATTTGACAACCCTAATAATTTGTAAGGAGGCTTCTCATGACTGGTGTTGTGGCTTTTATTAGATGGTCTATAGCTCTTTGGGGAGCATTGCCAGCCTATGTGGAAAAATTTCATCTAAAAATATATATTTCTATGTATTACATGTAATTTTAGTAAATAGACAATATGATTCCTTATGACTTTTTCATATATTATCACTATAATTTTGTCCTCTTATGTTTAAGCCATAAAAGTTGCAAAGTCAAAGGCAGGAGCAAAAGCAAGAGTAGCAGTGGAAATGAGAAGGCAAGGCTTGAAGACTTACAGACAGACAGAAGGATAAATGCTATGAGAAATGTGGGAATCTACACAGATAAATCTCCAGCATCCAAAAAACACTGGAGAAGAATTCCAATATCTGGGGCATCAGTACTGAACAGATCAAACTTACACACAATCTGTCACTTGGAAATTTTCTTAGTCATTGTTTTATTGCTGTGAAGAGACACCATGACCATGACAACTCTTATAAAGGAAAACATTTAATTGGGACTGGCTTACAGTTCAGAGATTTAGTTCCTTATCAGCAGGGTGAGAGGCTCAAAGACAGGCATAGTGCTGGACAGGAGCTGAGAGTTCTACATCTGGATTCACAGGCAGCAAAACGAGAGAGTGACACTGGGCTTGGCTTGAGCATTTGAAATCCAAAAGCCCACCCCTACTGACACACTTACTCCAATAAGGCCCCACCTCCTAATCCTGGCCAAGTGCACCACTCCCTAATGACCAAGCATTCAAATATGTGAGTTTATGGGGGTCACTCCTGTTCAAACAACCAGGGTTTCTATCAAAATGCAGGCTTTGTTCTCAGCTCTGGGAGGGGCGTGCAGATTTAAATTTCTAATAAACTGGCAGATGTTGGAAACAGGTTAGCTTCCTGTATGGCTTGTAGTTAGCTCCAGTAATTTAAAGAAGAGGTGACAGCTGTGGCCTGCACAGAGCAAGATAATGGCCTTGAACAGCACAGGATGGGAAACTTTCATCAGAGGGGCTGTTCCAAGCCTGATGAACAGGTTGCAAGACCCCATAATACTTAATGCTGGCTAGATGCTAAATGCTTTTTCTTTGTGTTTCTGCAGAAGTTGAGAGCACATTAGACTGTGAAATGAATTACACACAATGAGATAATCGCAGGCCTTGCTGCCAATAGGCGGCTCTCACTGGATAGAATTTGCATAGGGAGACTGCTTAAAAAAAAAAAAAAGCCAAAGAGCAAGATCATATATAACCAGAAATATTCTGAAGTGACAATAAAAGGGTGTTTGGGAAGGTTAATTTTCAAATATGTGCTCTCACTGTGTTGGGCAGCCCCCTCAGATACCCAGAACACATCTCTCCTGCTCAGTTTTCCCCAAGCCTGGATCAGGATAATATCTGTTTGTTCCCTTGACTTGTTAAGGACAGATCTGAGCACAAGTCTTAACTTGCTGACTTGAAATTTCATAGCATGGTCATAATCAGGACCAGCTGATGATAAACAGCCTGATTGTCTTCTAAATTGACTTGCTGTTTTATGTTAGAAGAATAAATAGTGATGCTTCTGAGATATTATTAATGCCAAGAATTTGAGTCCATAACTAAAATAACAGGAAAGTTCTAGACGGATACTGTAATGTGTACCTTTAATTGTCAGCTGGACACAACTTAGAATCACCTAGGAAGAGAGTCTTAATGAAGGATTGTAGAGATCAGGATTGTTTTGATTATTTTCATTGTTATAGGAAGATCCAGCCTGAATGTGGGCAGTACCATCTCTGGCTTGGGTTCCATACTTTGTAAATGTAAAGGAAAAAAAGCTGAGCAGTAAGCATGCATCTCCCCCTCCCCCTCCTCCTCCCCT
>CM052708.1:99630832-99645112 GCA_028551405.1 Uromys caudimaculatus
AATGTGGTAAGTTTACATAATGGAGTACTACCCAGCTATTAAAAACAATGACTTCATGAAATTTGCAGGCAAATGGATGGAACTTGAAAATATCATCCTGAGTGAGGTAACTCAGTCACAAAAGAAGGAACATGGTATGTACTCACTGATAAGTGGATATTAGCCCAAAAGTTCGGAATACCCAAGTTTCACTTTTCAGTAACTGCTGGACTGAGAGTGAGGTCCCAGATGGAGGAGTGGGAGAAAGGACTGAAGGAGTTGAGGGAGTTCGCAGCCCCATGGAGGGAGCAACAGCCCCAATGGGCCTGAATACCCCGTCATCCTGAAATTTGGACCACCAACCAAAGAATACACATCTATGGACCCATGGTTCGGACCACATATGAGGCAGAGGACGACCTCGATGGCCATCAGGGAGAGAGGAGAGGCCCTTGGGCCTGAGGGTGTTAGAGGCCCCAGTAAAGGGGAATGTCAAGGTAGGAATAGGGGCATGGGTGTGCGGTTGGGTGGGAGGTGGAATTCCCTCATAGAGTTAGAGATGGGGAGGCTATAGGGGGCTTCCAAAGAGGAGACCCAGAAAAGGGGAAACATTGGAAATGTAAATAAAGTATCAAAAATAAAATTAAAAAAAGAAAAGAATTTAATTTATGTAAATCTAGGCATTTAAATACCTCTGGCTGTAACAGGCCTCCAGACTTTAGCACAACTGAGTGTAAGTATCACTCAGGCCATAAAACTCAGCAGGTAGACAGCATCACCTGTCAAATCAAAACACAAGACCTAATTCAGCAAAGTCTATAGTTCTTGGGAATCCTCTAAATGTACTAACCTTGCTTTTTGACTTCTGTAGTTCTGATTCAGGCTAACTGTTTTGTTAACTGAAGTATGTCAACCAGAATATGACTTTTTGTACTTAAAAGCTCATCCTGAAAAAGTCTCGGTGCTACACTGAGATCTCAAACATCCAGTGTAGGCATGAGCCAGCTAATAAAGACTTCCTATTGACTTAAATCCTTTTCTGAGCAGTCTTCTTTGGTGGATATTCCACAGCATAGTTTGACTATTTTTCTATAGTTATTCATATTGTTCTACTTGTTAACTTTCAATCCTTGCTTTGTTCTGAAATCACATAAGCTCTCTGTAAAACAGTAAAATAGCTTCCCTGGGAAGTTATTGTAAATAAGGTTAGGAGTGGAGTGGCCAAAGCAGAGATTGTTGATAATTGTTACTTTAAACATCCATACAATTATCAGACTTTTTAACTACTGTATTGTAATTCTTCCCCTCTTACTGGGAAAGGACACACGCCACTATTCTTAAATGATTACAGTACATTTGGGGAATTAGCATGGCGTTGCAAAGCTACATTGGGAGGATTAAAACTTCAGAATTTAGTTATTCAAATTTTTATTGCTCTATGTTATTTTTGTAGACTTTTAAAAAAGTCAGTCTTTTGAGAAATGTTGGGATTAACCAGTGGAGTCTGTTTCCACTGTTCCTTACTGAAGGGGGCTCCGTGTTTACCTTTGGAAATGACAAGGAAAAACCGTTCACCTACAGAGTCCTATGTTAATCAGAATAGGTTTTCCCTGTGAGATTTCTCCCTGTGAGAGCCACGATCTTGTTTACTCTGTTGTATGAATAAAGTCTGGAGCAGAGACATATCCACCTCTACCTCCAGACTGGGATGTCTGTTAGCACTCTGCAAAGTCATGCATTGATCAACTTCATGATCTGATATGTGACCACACAGAAAAGGGATTTGGAAGGAGAAACACAAGTGTCAGCATCTGCGGGCATCTAAAATTTTGTATCTTCTGTGAGTCTCAGATTCCTGTGAAAGGTTATATTAATGACATGTGTAAAGTAGTTGATTCCAGTTGTTAGGGATGGGAGACGTCTCACTTATCATCTAAGCAGCATCCAGAAAGGAGCATAAAAAACAAATGTAAAAAATTCCAAGTCAGTTGGAGTCAAGAATAGATTGACTGACAACCCATAACAACCATTGAAGATCTGAGGGCCCAGCGACAATCACTTATTAGAACCAACTGTGGCCATAGTGGGGCAGCTCCTGATAGAGGTGGTGGCTGCAGCAACTACAAACTCTTTCAAATTGTCTTTTGGAGAGAGCTCCACCTCTAGGTACTTGCTTCCATACCAGTGCCAAATAGGGAACTGGACCAGACAGACCCCAACTGGCTTGGGTCTCCCAATCCACACCAGATTTGACAGCTGTTTCCTGATTAGGCTCATTCCATACCTCATTTGCATACATGCATGTAGCCAATCAGAGCCTACTTGATTCTATATAAAATGGCACATAGGTTTTCTATATTCTGTTTCCTAACTGCAATCTCGCCCTCTGTCCTGTTCTTAGCTGTAGACCAAGCTCCCTGATGCTCTTCAAGGAGGAAGACCGAAGACTCATTGGAGACTTGTCAGAGATAGACATCCCCTTAACAAGACCTGTAGCTTTAACTGCAAAGAAGACTTGCTCTACTGTGAGAATCAACAGACACAGAAAGGCAGAGACCTGCTACTTTGGCTGTTAAATAGGGAGGCTTGCTCAACAACATTTGGGGAACTTCTAAAAATCAGAGACCTGTCATACAGCCCTGGCCTAGAGATGTGATACTATCAACCCCCTAGCTAGGTACCCTGAAGTGTGCTGAGAACCTGGAAATGTAATACCCCCAGTTTCCCCCAATTGCTTGGCCTACTGTTTCACTCTCCTATGTACTTTGTTCCCATGGAATAAATACACATTCTCTTTGTTTTTCTGTCCCTTTCTGCCCACTCTAATTATGGAAGAAGGGCAAGCCAAGAATCCTAGATAAGAAGATTTGACCAACTGATAGAGTAGGCCACATGTTCAAGGAGCTTACAAATCTTCCAGGGTAGACTGCAATCCTTGTCATAGTGGACATGGGTAAGAATGTAAGTGGGGCGCTGCTCCTCTCGGCTAGCCTTGTAGTTGAGTTTTCTTAAGAGCTTCTGTTGCTTTGACTGGATTTTTAATTTAGTGGTGGGAGTCCTCTCATCGTCTTGTAGTGATCATGCTAGTTGTTTGGTGGTAGACTCATTTTAAGTTGTATGTAATCAAGAAGATTGCCTCTCCTGCTGAAGAACGAATGCTTAGAAATGAATGCAGTCAGCCTTCCAGATCTACCTACACGTGTGAATGTAAAGGAGGACACGTGGCTACAGAGTAGCTCCCTGCTACATGTCACTGAGTCACTTCAATTATGACATAAGCAAAACCCATTCTCATGGGCTTGTCAAAGCCTTCCAGTTTTTTCTGTAGGCTGTTTCCTCATGCTGGAGAGAGCCTTTCAGAGCACTGATAAACAAGAGAAAAGTCTGTGCAGATAGTGCTTCCTCGTGCATAAATGTAAATTAGACTTCACCTGTTACTTCTGTCTCAAGGCCTGTGACAGTCTCACAGTGATGGTGGCAATAGCTGCTACTTTATACTGGAGCCACTAAGCCAAGGTGCCCTTTTTCTCTAGTGGCTGTGAGAAGTTTAAAAAAAAAAAAAAAGATCACTGAAGACCTATGGGCCACTGATAAAGTGACAAAATAACGTACAATAAAATAATTTGTAGATTCTAATACAAAAACCCAAAACTAAGCAGTTCTTCCTGGATCTTGTCTAAAGAGGTCCAAGAAAGAATAAACCTGCTAAGTGGTACACTGTTGATACGAGATTGCTTCTTGTCTACCCTACTCCCTTCTTATGTACTCTGTACTGTGATTCCAAAATAACAGCTATTACATATTCCATGGTGTATTTATCACAGCAACAGAAACCAAACTAGGGTAAACATAAGTAAAAAGTAAAACCTCATAGCTATTTTAGAAATAAGATGTAAACACCCAGTCCTCAGACTCCCAAGGCCATATGCAGGATGGAAACAGGACTGATCTGAGGTGAGTGGTGAGGAACTCAGAGAATGGAGCTATATGATTGCCTACAAGTCACTCACTCTACCTGCTCACTCTCCATGGCCTTGGTGGGGTCACCTGGAGCTCAGGAGGATGGTAAGTGAGGTACTGGATGAATGAACAGGGATTAGAGGCCAGGCTTTTTGTTTGCTCACATGGTTCCCTCTAGCCGGCTTGTGGGCTGACAGATTCTGTCAGTCCTACTATTTTTCCACTCTCCTTTAGGGATCCTACTCATCTATACTCCTGTCTTCATTACATGATAGCCAATGTGGATTCCTTGACCTTTGATCTTGGGCTTGACAGTACGAGAGTCCTGGCATGTCTGAGTTTGCCTTCTATTACCATGCAACAAGCTGATGCAGTTTGTTCTCTTGTCTGGTCCCCAGAATGATGTGCTTCTCATGCAGGGTATCCATAGCAGCAGCAATTAGTTGACTGTTTGGAGATAAGGCTTTCCTAAAGTTTGTTGAAATGCAAAGTTACCAAGTCTTCAGAGTGGGTAGCAAAGATTGGTAAAATGTCTTACAGTAATTAATTTTTGTGTGTCTTCATGAATATAAATGTTTAAACATACTTTTAATTTGTTTTGTTGTAATTAAAAATTTAACAGGAGGCTTGCTGAGTTCTCATTTAATCAAGAAAACAAAATACACATTAAAAGTTAAACAAAATCACAAGGACACAAAAGTGATAATACAGGCTATAAAAGCCTGACCAACAGACTTAGGCAAGTGTCATCAGTTTTGAGAATGTCCTGATGGCTGAAGGCTTATGAAAGACTGTTTATTCCAAGTGCTTTATCTGATCTTTTAATAGATATACTTTAAAATCACATTTCTGTCTGTGTTTGTGTGTACATGTGATGCAGTGCATGCAGAGGCCAGTAGAAGACAGAGATACCCTGAACCTGGAGTCACTGCTGGCTGGGAGCTGCCTCATGTGGCTGCCAGAAACTGAACTCAGGTCTTCTTACTTGGTCTATATTTTTACATGGTAACTTCAATCTATCAGTCATATAATTTTGAAGATTTCTCACTATGGTTGGAAGAAAAGAGAAATGATAGAAATTCATGTGAATGACTCTGGAGCTCTGCTTAGAATTATGGTCTTTGAATGTGCTGTGAGTCCTGTATGCTTAGCATGACAAACTTTGGCTGTGGCATGAGCCGTACATGTAGCTCAGATGGGAGAAGGTTGTTTCTTCCTAGAGCTCACACAGCAGCCAGCCTCCTGTTGTGAAGAGATTCTGTAGCGTGGTACTTTTGAGAACATCCATTGGAGGACACTAGAACACAACACAAAGTAGAGGATGCAGACCTGTGTAATCGGCTGAGAGTACATCTTCAGCCAAATAGCCAGGGAAGGCACTCCAAAATCAAATCTAATCACACTCCATAAAATTGTGTCCTATTGCCACGGAAAACAAGATCACTCTTGGCTGTTCCTTATCTTCCAGACCTGAAACTTAGAAAGTGAAAGAAAGCAGATAAATTACCTTAATCACTTGTACATTTAGTCAGGAATCTTCCTGGGATCCCTAACAAGGAGTGGAAGTGTTTGCAGGCCTATGAGCCAGATTTGTCTGAAGACCTCTCTGAAAGTGGAGACGTTTGTGTGGCTCATCGGATGAAAACAAACAAAATATCATCACAAGTTCCGTTTGATGTGGAAAGAAGATAATTCAGGTAAATTGACTTAAGCAAAAGCTCAAATGAGAAAAGGCCCTGAAAGTTACCTTGAAGCGTTGTAAAGTGTGGCATCAAATATTCACATATTCTGATAACTCTTTCAAATCCAAAATTGCAGTTATTTATGGGGTGAAAATATCATTTAGATAGTCAGGCCTCTTGATTTTCGATTTACAGCTAAATGAGGCTTGTTTTATACTTGTCTCTATTCTGAGATTTCTGAAGTTCAACCATAAACAGTCCATATGCTTGGGACAGAACCAACTGATGCCAAGCAGTGCATGTCAAAGCTGCCAAGAATCATGAAGCCTCAGAGGCAAGCTTATCCTGGCAGCCAGTTTATATCTGGGTGGGGTAAGGACATGAAAGGGGAGACGTTCCGGGGTGTGATGCTCAAGGTAAAAAAAAACCACAGGGAGTGACTATCTACTGGAAATCTCCGTCCATAACTGAAAGTAGGAAGGGTGATTTTTCTAGCATAGAGCATTATGAATGTCGATTTACCTCTTCTATTTCAGCAAAGGCAAAGAAAGCCATAGTTTGTCCTGTGAGGTCACAAAGTGAGTCAGGCAAGCTGATACTTGTAGGAAATAGATCTAGTGGAACACAAATGCCTTTTAAACCCCAAAGCTCTCTTGCCTCCTCTGGAAGTATACTGTTTGAAGGCATGTAGTTATTTGGCACCAAGGCACAGTTTCTTTGATTTGAGATAGGTGAAGTATAAATGATTAGGTGAATTCTGAGCTTGGGAGCAGTTTAACTATCATCTGAGTGTCCTCAAAGGATCCACTGTGATTCAAGTCTGCCTATGGTACTGTATGGTTGCTATACGGATGACGGAAAATGGGGCCTGCACTTTCTAAGGGGACTATAGGACTCCAGTCTCTCTGGCTTACTATTTGTTGCTGTGAGATCTCCCATATTCATTGCATGAACTCCTTGCATGCTTTGCTACCATGCCCCACCCCAACTCTGCTCACTAGAGACCAACCCAGTAGGGCTTTGAGCCACAAAAACTGTGACCCAAATAAATTCTCTTAATAAAGTTAGCTTCCTCCAACAGTGATGAAAAGTAGAATGATAATAATAATAATAATAATAATAATAATAATAATAATAATAAAATAGACAAAGCATTTTGCAAAATACAAACATTTTTAAAGTGGGGGATAATTAATATGATATACATGTTTTCCCCACTAAAATAGAGACATTAATGGTAGTGGAAGAAGAAGGATGACTTTCTGACTGTGTCTCTTCCCTGCTTTGATATTGTACTCGTCTTCCTCTCGTTCCCTCTCTTCCAGGGAGACATAAACGGGACTTTCAAGGTGAATGTCTTGAGAAGTAGAGACTTAGCATCTATAGACTAGGGACTATGGGACCCATTTTTTGCCTCTGAATGTGGAAGGCAAGGTTAAGGGACACTAGCAGAACTGGAGCTTGACACTCCTAGGAAGTGATCACCCAAGAAGCCTTTGCCTCACATTGGTTGGGACCTGTACACTAGGAAGGCTACATCAGTGTCTTGTAGTGAGGATTCTGGAACTTTGTTTGTTTTTGTTTTTGTTTTTAAGCACAAAAATATGCTTTTATTTCAATTCCAGGTGTAGAGAAGTTCACTTTGATTTGTCTTGTGCTCTAGGAGAGGCATGGTTTTGCCTGCTCCAAGAAGTTTCATTCCAGTGACCATCCTGGTGAGCCCAAGGTAGGGCTTTTCCAAGCAGTAGCTCCACTGACAGAAATAGCACTGTACCTGTCCTTAGTTAGTGTTATGTCAACTCGGCACAAGAGTCATTTGGGAAGTAGTACTCTCAACTGGGAAAATAGCCTTAGATCATCCTGACAGCAAGTCTGGATTGCATTTTCTTGACTGATGATTGATGTGTGTGGGCTCATCTCTGTGGGCAGGGCTATCTTGGGTTGTATAGAATATTGGTTGAAGAAGCCATGGAGAGCAAGCCAAAAAGCAGCACTCCTCCATGGTCTATGCATCAGGTACTGCCTCCAAGTCCTGCCTTGAGTTCCTGCCCTGACTTCTCTTCATGGTGGTTTGTAAGCAGTAAGGTCTTCATACCTTCTTGCCACCCAGTATGGGTGAGATGTTTTCACACTTTAGGTCTCTGTGCCAGTCAGAAAAATTCTCCCTGTGACTCTTAATGCTATATCATGCAGTGTTGGTCATCTCCCAGTTCTCCACACTTTTCCTGGATAGCTGTATACCATACCATCCATTGAACTAGACAGGTTCATCTATAGTAGGGAATGAGAGGGTGGACCATGGCAGCAAAAGTGGCGGTGAATCCTCACATTCAGCAGACAAATGTAATTGCATGAGTGGATTTTCCAGCACCATAGCCACCAGCCAAAACAAGTCTCATCTGAACTTGAGATTTGTCTCAGCAGCAATCTCAGTCTTGTTTCCTTATCCAGTGTATGGCTCTCTACTTCCTAACAGAGTGTTATGACGTGTTCTCAAATTAAAACTCAGGGATATGCTCCATTCTCTGATTTGGAGTTAAAAAAAAGTTTCTGATAAAAACCCACTTAGCTTTTATTTATTTATTTTTCTGTGGGTCTTCCTACTCTTGTGGATCATCAGCTGATACAATCTACAGGGCAAAGGGAGCAGAGACAATAAGCAAGGTGGGGGGTGGGGGTGGGGTGGGGAATGTTCAGAAGTCCTGTGAGTACTTACAATGAATAAACCACTCTGGGACCGGAAGTCAGTAGGCAGATCAGCTTCACTTAGGGTGATTCAAGGCTTACAAAGTTTTGGGAGACTGAGGGTAGATACATCCAGGATGGGCAATGGGTATTTATTAGCTGGGGACTTAGGGTATCTGGAAAGCCTCATTAGCATGGGGAAAGGTTTCAGGAATCTCCAGTGCTGGCTGAACAGGTTTTGTCAGGAGACAGGAAATTGGTACTATAAACTAATTGAGGCTATGTGACATTCCTCAGATAGTGGCATATATGGAGGCTTAGAATTTCCCAGACAAGGTTAGAGAAGGAGAAGCCCTGCTAATGAAGGGTGTCTCCCATATTGTGATGAGCTCAGAGGCTACTGGGTCATGATGGACTTTGACCTTAATTAGCAAAGTTTTGCCACATTTTTATTTATTTATTTATTTATTTATTTATTTATTTATTTATTTATTATGCATTTTACATCCTGATTGCAGCTGCCTGGCTCCTGCCAGTACCCTCTTGTTCCCTTCCCCTCTGAGAAGGGGGAGGGCGCACTGGGTACTAACCAACCCTGGCACATCAAGTCACTGCAGGATGGGGCACATCCTCTCCCATCCATTAGCTTTTAAAATGCACCATGCAACATTGTTAACTAGCAACACAATGGTGTGCAGCATAGTCTTCAAAGTTTTTAATTAAAATTGTACTTTTGTATCTATTTATCTTCTGTGTGTGGAAAGGGTGAGCGTGCATGCCATGATAGTCCTGTGGAGCTGGAGGACAGCTTGCCTGTGTTCCACCAAGTGGACTCTGTGAACTTGAACTCAGGCCATCTGGCTTGGTGGCAGGTGTCTGTCCTTGCTGAGCCATGTCCTCTGCACAGAACCTTTTAATAGTGCATGACTGAAGCTCAATTCCCCTTGAACAGCAGCTGCTCTTAGTCTCTCTCTTCTTGCCTCTGATAATCTTTATTTTCTTTTTTGTTTCAGCCTTTTAATCTATTTTTCCTTAATTTTAAATTTGGTTTTAAAAGTCTATCATAATGTTTCAAAATCTATCACAAGGTTTGTGTCTGCTCAATTGCATCTCCTTCAAGCTTTCTATGGAATGTTTTAACTTTTATTACAAAACTGTTGTCTCTTTATAGTTAGATATTACTGTAAAATAGAACAAACTAACCTAGCTTCATCAAGTCTTTATATAATTATATATATTATATATATATATATATGTGTATATATCTATATATCTATATCTATCTATCTATCTATCTATCTATCTATCTATCTATCTATATATTTGGCTCAGATTTTAAATGCTTTTAAAAAGAATTATATTATTTAATATATTTTTAATTGAAAGAGAATTATACCACTTCCCCCTTTTACTCTTCCAGTATCTCCCAGATGTCTTCTGTTGTGCCAGAAAGTGCTCATGAACCCCAAAAGAACACCAAGGAGCTGTTTCCAATGTAGTAGCATTAGGGTCTCTTTATTACAAACTCTGGCTTGGGCTATCCTCCAACCCAACCCAACCCTGACACAGCAGGACCAGAAGGGAAGGCAGAGCATCCCTAAACTCTCAGCAGGACAAGTTTTTATAGGAAAATAGGAGCAAGTGAGGGGGTGAGGAAGGAGATATCCAGTCTCATATGCATCTAATAGAATGACTATAAGCCAACAGGCAGGTAAGACAGGCAAGACCGTATACAATCACAAAGGGTCTGAAAGTACATCTGAGACAATCAGACTAATCTTTGATTAACTTGTTGCTAGGGAGTAGCTAGGGAGTAACTGGCCAAGGACAAGTGTGGGGTCCTTCCTGGTATAGCTTGGGCTCTGCTACAGGCCAAGTTTTCAGGCTGTTTTTTTTTTTTTTTTCTTTTTCTTTTTTTTTAGATGGAGGCCAGTCCTAAGATGGAGTAGGTTTGGCCTCTGACCTCATCTCCCCCTTCCCTCTCTCAAGTTGATAGCTCTTTTTCTATGAAGATAATGATGATGGTGATGATGATGATGATGATGATGATGATGATGTGTGTGTGTGTGTTTTGTAGGCATAAATAAAGCCTGCCGAGTCTATTTTTGTTGGTGGTGTGTATGAGATAGGGAGGGGAAGGAGAAGGTTGCAAGAGCCTGAAGACCAGGAAGCCTGCTGTGAAATAGCCTCTTTAAGAATTGGTTGAAAAAACAAGGGCAGAATAATCAAAATATCAGTGGACATGTTCACTGAAGGGCTCAGCTTAACATTACAAACTATATTTCACTTTCAGACTCCATTTTATAATTAACTTGCCCTCTGAATAAACTCAGCTACTGGAACAAATCCCAACTTGTTCCCAGGAACCATGCCACTCTGGTAACAATAACAATACCCCTGGCCAAATAGCCACTCCAATCCTAGCAACAACCAATCAGTTCTTAAAGGGAAAGTACCTAATGTCTAAAGTAGGTTGATTAAACTAGCAACCATTGTTCATACCAAGCTGAAATCATTACTAGCAAATAGAAGTGTGCCAAGCAAATGTCAACCAAGTGTGTAACTGCCAGGTTGGAAAATCCCTTACCTTACTACCATGATAAACAGGCAAGACTTGTACCAACCGTCTCAGGAACTTCCATGTCTTCCACTGTGCTGGAGAGGTTGGAGGATCCGAGATCAAGCTTGAATAAAGACTCTTTGTTTTTTCATATGAGTTGGACTCCTGGTGGTCTCTGGTGGTCTGTGGGGGAAATCAAGATCTGGCCATAACATTCTTGTGGAATGGGAGAGGTTTCATAGAGTTTCACCCCTAACAAAGAACTACAGAGAACTAGTAACTGCTGGGAGAAGAAACATGAGTCCCTCCCAGGGATGAGCCACCATATATATTTGTTGGAGACCAAAAAGCCTTGGCTTAATTGGGCCTAAGGCCTTGACTTATTTAGCAAGTCAAAGTGTCCCAGGCTCCACAGCAGGCATTCCTTTGTTTCCTTCCCATTCTCACTACCTCCAGCAAGCGATAAGGCATCCTGTTTGAAGTAGCCTGCAGCTTCAAGACAACAATGAATGTCATCCTGATTTACAGCTATGTGTGACATTTGGTTACCTTAGGAATCCCCCTTCCTCTGCCACTTCCTGCCCTAAGTGCTTATATACGGACTTGGAATAAAGGCTGATCGGAGTTTGATTGGACATATCTACTTGCTCCCAGGCATTTCTGGTCTCCTGTCTTCTTTCCATTATCCACAGCTCCCTCCTCAGCAACTAAAAGTCCTGTAGGCAGGACACTTTGGACCTTGGTTGATAGTCCCTCCTGGGAGGGGCCCCCGGGCAGGACGGGACAGTTAGCTCTTCGCATATATTTTTTTAAAATTATGTTTATATGTGTTTGTCTGGGTGTGAGTTTATGCACCCACAGAGGTCTGAAGCAGGTGTTTATTCCCTGGAGCTGGAATTACCCAAAGCTGTGGGCTTCCTGATATGGTTGCATGGTATTGATCTTGAGTCTTTTGCAAGCACAGTATATGTTGTGCTTATAATCAGAGAGCCATCTCTTTTAAGCCAGAGACTTTTAATGTTCTAACAAAGTCCAATTTATGCTGAAACCCTTGGTCTTGCATGCTGCTGTAATTTTCTCTCCACTCCCTCAATAAAGTTGATTAAGATTTAGTGCTTATAATTACATGTATGTTTCAAAGTTTTAGCCAGGGTCAGCTTTATGGACATGGTATAACACACAATCCTTTTACACGTATTAAATTCTGCTCTGACCATTTTGAAATTTTAATAATTTTTAAAACAAGCATTCTTTCTCTCTTTTTTATTGGTTGAAAAGTGGTATATAGGGCTGGCAAGATGGCTCAGCGGTTGGGAGCACTGACTGCTCTTCCATAGGTCCTGAGTTCAGTTCCCAGCAACCACATGGTGGTTCACAACCATCTGTAATGGGATAAGATGCCCTCTTCTGATGTGACTGAAGATAGCTAGAGTGTACTCATTAAATAAATAAATAAATAAATAAATAAATAAATAAATAAATCTTTAAAAGAAAGAAAGAAAGAAAGAAAGAAAGAAAGAAAGAAAAAGAAAGAAAGAAAGGAAAGTGTTATATGGCTACTGACAACCAGTTGCATGCAAGCACTAACTTTTTGTTATAGCTGCAAGGAGAAAATGATGATATAGAGGGCCAGAGAAGGCATTCCCCAAGGCCAGAATAAGTGGTGGGTAGTTTCTGAGGTTCCTAGATTGCACAATGCCAGAAACTTCTGTGCTCTAGAGTAGTCTCTAGTTTCTACTGACTAAGCCCAGAGTGTTGGGCACCTTTAAGGAAGGTGTGTACAGTATGAGTGCTGAGCACTGGAGAGTGAGAGTCAAGTAAGGGCAGTAGTTGGAGTAGGGACTTAGCAAAATGCTGGTACAGGGAAATTGAAGTTCTTTTTGTTGTTGTTTTGTTGTGGTGTGTTTTCTATGACTTCAAAATTGGGTCAAGAGAGTACCTGTGATATACTACAGCCCATTATTTATACTAAGTCCTGGAAAAATTTGTAACTAGTTTGTCTTGTAACTGGAATTTACTTGTAAGGATACAGAACTCTTGCACTGTTTTGATTACTTTCTAACATCCACAATCCTTTAACTAAGCTTTCTCATTCAGGATATTTATTTTCTTGTTTCAATTCCTATTTTTCTCTCATCTATACAATGCTTTTTCTAGTTTTAAGTTTTTCTTGTCATCCCTCCTTTTTTGGTTGTAGCTTTGTTTTCTCCTGTTTTGTTTCTGTGTTTGCATGAGTTTCTGTGAGGAAAAACAAACTTTAACAGTTATAGATAAATATCTGGTAACTGTTACTATTTGTTGCTACAGGAGCTGAGTCTAGGAAATGCTTCTGCCTGAGACTCTGTTCTTTTGCCAGCACTTTTTGTAGTGCTGTTGTCTCAGCACCTGCTCACAGAGCCACAGAGAACAAATTGTTTTTCTCAGCATTGCTGCTTGCAGGAACTGCCCATCTGGAGGTACTATGTCCTGATGTTCTTCTGAAATACACTAGCCTTAGAATATTTCACCTATTCCTGAGCCCTTTTGCCTATGTTTCTCATGACTTCATGACCTCTCTTCCTCTCTGTCTTCCTATCTCAGAGAGTTCTGGCAAATGTGTAGGTTTCTCTTTAAGGCAAACCTCCCTTTGGGAAGGATCTTGGGGGTATTTTCTAAATTCTTCTGCCCCAGGCTGATCCTGTATAGACAATGTTAGAATTGTCTCTAGAATATTCCCTGCTGTACCTGTAGAAGCTTTTTTATGGGTTTTGCCTGCTGTGTCTGTATTATATTTACAAAAAGAATAGTGAGACACATTAGCTTCCCCTTATAATTGACATCTTTTGCCTTTTACTATATAACATTAAAAGCCTTTGCCAGCATTGAGCTTGTTTGGTAATGATATGTAAAATTTTAAGATTATTAAATTTGATAAAAAGTTCTGTGAAGTTCTTTTTATATTGAAAGATTTGGAAAAATTTCCAAGACTAGCTCCACATTATTTTTATTATAATTACCTATTTAATGCCTATTTTATACAGTTTCTTTTGACATATATCAATGTGATATGTAATACTGAACAATTTATTTTTGTCACAAGGATGCCTCTCTCTCTCTCTCTCTCTCTCTCTCTCTCTCTCTCTCTCTCTCATGTGTGTGTATGTAAAATAATGTACATAAGCTAACTGTCTTAGTCAGGGTTTCTATTCCTGCACACACATCATGACCAAGATGCAAGTTGGGGAGGAAAGGGTTTATTGAGCTTACACTCCATGCTGTTGTTCATCACGAAAGGAAGTCAGGACTGGAACTCAAGCAGGTCAGGAATCAGGAGCTGATGCAGAGGCCATGGAGGAATGCTGCTTACTGGCTTTCTTTCCTTCCTTCCTTCTTTCTTTTTCTTTCTTTCTTTCTTTCTTTCTTTCTTTCTTTCTT
>CM052708.1:99645212-99655355 GCA_028551405.1 Uromys caudimaculatus
TTTCTTATAGAACCCAAGACTACCAGTCCACAGATGATACCACCACAAGGGGCCCTTCCCCCTTGATCACTAATTGAGAAAATGCCTTACTGCTGGATCTCATGGAGGCATTTTCTCAACTAAAACTCCTTTCTCTGTGATAACTCCAGCTTGTGTCAAGTTGATACACAAAACTAGCCAGTACATTAACTTATAACTGCAGTAACCATGTCTCACATGTGTTAATTTGGGAACATTGTAATCAGCATTTCAACTGTTATGGAGTTTGAGAACACAGATAAAAGATTGCAGACTCAATACTGTAGGCTTAGATTTTTCAAAATCTATTTAATAAGGGCTCTCAAACGCTGTAATCCCCACTTCCAGCCCACCATCTAAGGGTAGGAGAAAAGACTGTATATAGGACAAGGGGATGTGGATCTGGTTAGAAGTAGTTCTTTGGGGGCAATTCTAATCCCTGTTTGTCAGGATACCAGAAGTCCAGTTCAAAAGGGTCACCAAGCATGAATCGACAATGGTGGCAGGATCCAGCAGAAACCACCAGGCCTCCACAGAATCAGCACAAGTCAGTGGTAGAGACCAGGGCCAGCCAGAATTCCTAGAGTTCTCTGTTGTGCCTCTCTCAACAAAGTAAAGATCAGCAAAGACAAGCGACTAATGAAAAGCTGCAATGAAGAGCTACCTAGGCAAGTGCTCAGTCACTGTCTGTTGAGTCCTACTTACACTCTCTCTCCAAACATCATGTGTTCTCTTACTGGTCTTGTCTCAGAAAAACATCACATGAATTTGCATCATAAGACACAACCAGAAATTTCCACTTCATAATACCAATTATGGGCTATGGTGTCTAAGCCAAATCAGAGATATTCCATGTGGAAACAAGTGGGAAAAGGTTTTTAAAGATGAAAACAACAATTACTCCACCTCTGTGGAATTTATAGCTACGTTGAGGAACTGCATCATCCCTCCTGCTCACAGCAATAAACAAGTATACAAAAGCCAGAGCAAGTAGTTATTCATTTCACAACAGTTACACAGTTCTGAGGAGGGGACAAGAGATCAGGATTTTTAGTAAGTTAGGTCAGAGGCAAATGGTTTCTAAAGTGGGCGCCTGATACAAAATTAAGTCTCTTTAGTCATAACATTCCCCACTGGCTCTAGATCATATAAATCAAATCATTGATTCACGTTGAGGTATGGGTTGCTATCCAGCTGGTAGGGCTAATATTTTAATAGAGTTGATTCTTTTAATCATTAGACTCTAATGTAAGCAGCCAATTTAAAATTCAAGGTCTGATCACAGCACCAAGGAGCAGTAAAAGAATAGGTCCAGCAAAGGCTGTCAAGCCTTAGGGGACTGTAAGCCATAGGGACCAAGAGAAAAGAGACTTGCGCTGGTGGGAGAGGCCTCAGTATATGCCTTTCCTCTTGCATCTAGGTTTTTCTGGACCATGTCTAATGTTTCTCTGATAACTCTTGAGTTGTTGGCATAAAAGCAGCATTTTTTACCACAGGCATCCTTCCCTTAGGAATAACAAATCTAATCGCTGATGGTTTTGCAAAGTCATTTCTGCCAGAGAATCTACTTGTTTTTTTCAAGCTGTCCTATGGAATCTTTGAGGTGTCATATGTCTTGGTTTGTTCTATTATGTAGTTTTCAAAATTTGATCTTGAATAATTAAAGTTGATGTTCCCAAAGCAGCAGCACCAGTGATCCCTGCTATCATGAGAAGGAGTGTAACTATAGTTGGATTTCTACTCTTTTCTTTCTAACAAGGTCCTGGACCTCATAGTGGGAATGTCTTCTATATTCAGGCAAATATACAGCTCTTAAGCCAGGACTATGTGCTCTATTCATTACAGGTCACAACTCTTAGAGTAGAGGGGTTACATTTCCTGTACATATAACTTGGGGGAGAGTTTTCTAGAATGCCCCATGTGCCTTTCTTGGACAAACTTGATCTCACAGTTTGGGTCAGAGCAATGATAAAATGATAATCCTTGTTTTTTTTCTTCCTGATGGTAATGAGCTGACTGACCCATCTGGTAATCTGCTAGACATATACAGAAAGAGGTTTCACTTAGTATATTTTTGTTAAATCCTATAAATCCATCATTCATACACACACACACACACACACACACACACACACACACACATATACATATACAATCTGGAATTGGTTTGTTAGACTAGAATATAAAACTCTCAAAAAAGCACATAGATCAAATAAAAACATAGGCTGGGAGACATTTTGTGCTCTCTAATGCCTGCCTCATCTTCTCTAGAGACTGGGTACTTTGTTATCCTTTTAGGTGAGGCTGAGCTCAAGATTTGTACAACAATTGGCGGTTGATTTGTGGTCAGTCTGGGGAACCTCAGCATTAATTCTGTTAGGAGGGGGTTGCCCACTCCCAGTTCCTCATTACTCTTTGTCTGATTACAATTATCTTCTGATAAGATGCAAGTCACCAGGATTATTGAATTTGGATTGTTAAGGGTGGCTCCAAGTTTGATCAAGAAATCTCTACCAAACAGAGAATATGGACAATCCAGCATTACAAGAAAAATATAAATCACAGTACTCTATTGAAGGTTCACTTCTCAGATCTCATGGTGATCTACATGTAGGTTCCCTGTGGCCCCTTGGATGGTGGTTTATCAGATGCCATCTAGAAAATTCTAAGGCAAACAGGTGAGTTTTCTGGAGATGGAACACCATTTTGCATGGCCTGCAATGGGTGAGCTCTGAGAGGCAAGGTCCCATAGATGTCATCCCAGAATTGCTTGTTGCTGCTGATATGCCTTTTACTGTCACTATTACATGGCCTAATGATTCCTGGACATTTCCTGAAGATCAACTTGAAGATGTACTCTCATGTAGTAATGCTGTATAGACAAATTGAAGATTTCACAATTTCTGATAATGATTACTCTTTGTCTGATTACAATTATCTTCTGATAAGATACAAGTCACCAGGACTATTGAATTTGGGTTGTTTAGGGTGGCTCCAAGTTTGATCAAGAAATCTCTACCAAACAGAGAATATGGACAATCCAGCATTACAAGAAAAATATAAATCACAGTACTTTTTTTATAGAGCTATTAAACTGATACAAGTAATCTCAAGCCTCCTATAGAATAAAGCTACACATAAAGCTCTGTAAACCTTCATGAGTCATGGGGTAATTGCACTAGGATAAGGAAGCAGGCTTGGAACACATTGTGATCAAGAAAAAACATTAATTCTAGGTCAGGTCCAAGGATGAAGCTACAAGTGTGCACTATTGATTTGAACCTAAAATGATCTTATAGAATGAAACACTGCTCTAAACCTACTATTGACATCCTTCTGTAACTCCCCTTTCATTTCATCTATGAGGAACTATTATAAATAACTTTTGTCTAAGAAGATATAAATTACCAGAGAGAAGAAATGAAGTGTGGCTTTTGGGACTCTACCCTACCCATCAAATGTACATCTGTAGCTTTTGAGGTTCTGCTCCATCCACCAAATATGTATATGTCTGTTCGTCCATATGTAAGTACACACGTACGTGTGTAGGTATATGTGTAGGTATGTGAGTATGCATGAAAACTTGTGGAATCGTTGAGACAGGTGGTCAGGCCTGGCCAAAGTGTGCGTCTCTATGTGTGTCTATGTGTGTGCTTGAATTCTCCCTTCTTCCACTTCTTTTCTCTCTAGCTCACAAGGAGTTAATGAACTCTCTTGCCTAGTGGGTGCTCTTGATACAGAGAGAAACTAAGCCTTTATTTCTAACTCCCCTGCAGCTGCCAGCTTGACTCAGTTTACCAGAAGAAAGCAGCTTAAAAGCACAGATTTGCAAGAGAGAGTTAAATTTCCAGAGGCCACCAATTTCAGATCCACAAAACAGTAAGAGAGAGTTACAAGGTCAGAGATCATCAACCTTTGCTGTCCTGCCTTAGTACCTGACTCCCCACCAGAGCTGGTCCCCTGAAGTGGTTCTTCTCTCAGTGAGCTAGGGGTTGGGTCAGCACTGAACGGGCTGCACCATTATCCACCAGAAATAGAAGAGTTTTGCCCCCTGACTTTTCCTGTGACCATGGGCTCTTGGGGGCTCATTGTTATGGAGCCCCAGCCCTGTCAATCTGATCCTATCAGATGGAGGATCTGCGCTCCTTTTCCCCACCTGCACTGTGGGCACTCAGTCCTCCAATGTCCTATTTCTCTACCATGTGCACATTTGTCCTTCTCCAACCGGGCTCAAGGACGATTTGTTCACTTGACTTACTTTGGTTTCTATTGGGCCCTTCTCTGAATGTGACCATCATCATTCTAGCCAGCCTTTTATCTTTCTTCTCCTCTGGATCGCTATTGTTAAAGGTCTTCTGAGCTATTTCTAACAACTATTACTTATTCATTCCTTCAACTCCTTCTAACTTCTGCAACCTCTTGTGAATATCTGGGGCCAAATGGGTGACAAAAGCAATATTAATAACCTGTTGGTTTTCTGGGGCATCTGGATCAATGGGAGTAAACTCCCAGTAAGCATCCTGGTGGTGCTCCAGAAGCAAAGCAGGAGAATCTGATTTGCCATAATTATCTCAGGCACCATTGAGAGATTAGTTGGCTGTCTAGCCTTTACTCTCATTCTAGTAAGGAGGGTCAGATACCTAGTGCTTCTCACTGCGGTCAGTGTTGGGATCCTGGCTGGACAGTGTAGATGGCAGTATTTGCTCAGTTCTTCTTTCTGTGTCTTCCTTTATTGCCCTGGGACCTACCACAGTCTTGCTGGCCTCAGTCATGATTTAATCCCTCTTCTCAGCAGTTAAAAGGGGGTCTAGAAGCTGCCTACAGTCAGCCTAGGTGGGTTGTTGAGTAAAGAAAACAGTTTCTAACAGGCTGATGAGGGCCCTGAGGCTTCCAGGAGAAGAGAGGGTTCGGACGTATTCAGTTATTTACATCACTGGATGAAAAAGGGACACAAATAGGAGTTCTGGGCCTGTGATCCCCAATGAACTTAGGGGTACCTCTCTAAGAGAAATAGGGTCTCTGCCTGGCTCACCTAGAGTGGAACATAATCCACCATGCTTTAAGTAAATAAAGGCGAGGCTAGGTCAAGGTAGATTCCTAGGACTGTGAGTGCATGGTCCTCTTTAGACACAGTCAGGTTCTAGACTGGCTGGATACATTATAAGATGGAGGGAGAGTCCCCCTCTTTCCTTGAAGGAGTTACAAGGAAGAGTTCAGGCATTTTACTTAGGTTTTTACTCAGCCTCTGGCTCACTGACCTGGTGACTAGAACAGAAGACTCCTGTTTAAAGGCTTAGCATTTTAGCCAGGAGGCAGGGCTCAAGGAGGAGGGAGAGCCAGTGGTCGATGTAAGGGTAAGGGTGGCCAGGAGTCTTCATGACTACATTCCAGATTTTCTCAGCAGTTTGTTAGTCAAAAGACCCCCATCTGGCAATCCCACACTCAATGTGAGCCTTTACAGCTCACAGGGAGTGTGGAGCTTTCTAGAAGACATTTTATAGTCCACCTGGCAGAACTCCTAGAAGTGTTGCAGATGCAACTCCAGGGCAACTTGGCTGTACTCTCTCTGATTCCTATTTCTGCAACAAAACTTAAAAGCATACCAGAGCCAGGCAGTGGTGGCGCATGACTTTAATCCCAGCACTTGGGAGGCAGAGGCAGGTGGATTTCTGAGTTCAAGGCCAGCCTGGTCTACAGAGTGAGTTTCAGGACAGCCAGGGCTACACAGAGAAACCCTGTCTCGAAAAACCAAAAAAAAAAAAAAAAAAAAAAAAAGAGTATGTCTCCTGCTCTGGCCCTGGAGACTGGGTCTATGATTGTGTCTGATTTCCCCAGATGTCTGGACTTTCAGAGCAACATCCCAATTGATACTGTCTTAAAGTGTGTGTCAGCTGGCCTTTCCAGATATCTGAAAGGGGACAACTCCGTGATCAATCAGTCCTGTCTTAAGAATGTTCGTCGGTCAACTTTTCTTACTCTTGCTTTGTTTTAATTTGAAAATTGGCAATGATCACAGTCTGGGGATCTCTGCAGCTTTCAAGTCCATGAATTTGTTCATTCCAGACTAGGGCTGTTTAACCCGGGTTCTTCTAGTTGTGGCATGTGTTCTGTCTAGGGCCTGACCCTGACTTTACTTAGTGGTAGCTGTGGTCTCAGGCTTCCCTGGCCCTCCAAGTTAGTCTTGGACTTGACCCTGCTTAGGGCCCATCCTGGATCTCCATAAATAAGTCTGGGATCACCTAGGCTGTCACTGGGGCCTCCAAAAATATGGTATTCAAGGCCACCAGGAAAAGACCACAAACCCAGTATTGATTTTAATTAGCCACATAATTGCTAGCAGGATCATGGTCTTTAAGCTCAATCAGAGACATGCTGCACTGAAATGGGTGGAGGAAAGGTTTTAAGGTGAAAATTAGAGTTACTCCATCGTATGGAATGTGGGAACTGCCTCACCCCTTCAGCTGTTAGGTGATACCTCAGTGCCCCGCCCACAGTAAGAAGCAAGTGTACAGAAGCCACAGCAGGTAGTTAATCATTTCACAACAGCTACACAGTTCTGAGGAGTGGGTAATGGGTCAGAATTTTCAGAAAGTTAGATCTTAGGTCAATGGCTACTAAAGCAGATACCTGGTACAAACTGTTTCTGTTTGTTTGTTTTTTAACTCATCACACTACTTGAGCATCATTGGGAGAGTCAGTACCACCCAAGATAACTAGCTTGTGTCAAGCAAACATCTAACACGTCTTTTCACCATAGTATAATCTGAACATTGAAGAACATCCACCAGCCTTCAACACAACTTTCCTGGTAGCTACTTTTTAAATTCTGTTAGACATTGGATATCTTGGTACCCCAAAGCAGTGACATAAAAAGGCATCAAATATGTGTTGGCTTGAAAACCTATTTGCCAGGAGCTCATTTGAGTATTATCAGCCTAAGGTATGAAAGGCATAGCCACACTCTGCAGGAGTTTGTTGTCCTGGTGGTATCTCTCAAATAGGGATTGTGAAGTCAAGTTATGATTCATGATTAGATTAAAAAGTAACACAGCTGAAAATATCAGTGTATTTTGGGAATGAGAAGTCTGTAATATTTTTTATCAATCTTCTAGTATTTTGTGTGTACATATACATACACACACACACACACACACACACACACACACACACACACACACACACACACATATATATATATATATATATATATATATATATATATATATATATAATGTATGTGTGTATGTGTGTATGTAAAATATTTTTTATCATGGAGCTGGTTGTCAAAACACTTTGACAAATACCAACTGTGAAGTGAAAACACATTATAAATCTACCAAGAATGAGCAGTTCAGAGCCATGTCTTAATTTGTAGGTTTTCTAAAGTGGGCAGCTTGATCACTAGAAACTGTGTTTCACAGTACTGGAGATCAGAAGTCCAAGATCAAGGGGAGGACAGTTTTTTCCCTCTGAGGGATATGGGGGATACTCTGCCCATGCCTCTTGCCTGGCTCCAGGGACTTGGCTGTCATCCACCCAGAAATTTTTTGGTGGAGGCATTACCCTGACCTCTGTCCTTGTCAACACCAACCCCTACCCTATTGAACCAGGTGTATGTATTTCTTTGTATGCCCAGATTCAGCCTTATATAAATAAACCAGTCCTAGTGGTTTATGGGCAGCCTAATGACTTCATTTGAACTTTATCATCTCTACAAAGATACCATTTCTAAGTAAGATGACATTTTTATAGTGTAGTGCTTCAATATGTCATTTTAGGAGGAAATTAATTTCTTCATAGCAATCATATTGGTCATCACTTAAAAATACCTGTGTTCAGGGTCTTGTGCTAAGTACCATATTAGTCTCTATAGCTACTCTTAGAAGTAAATTTATTAAGTCAATTTTACACAATTACAGAGTTCGAGAGAGTTTCACCATTACAATTTGGGGCTGTTAACTTCAAAGCCTGTATTTTTTCCACTCTGTTGGTTTCTGGGAGGTTCAAGTTGGCAGAGATATCAGAGGCCATCTGGTACAATCCCTTCTTTTCATAGTTAGTGGGCCAAGGAAACAAAATAAAACAAGACATAACAAAACAAAACACACTCTTTTAGAAAATCTGGTGTGTTTTCAATATTCCAGGGAAACAATGAGATTGGCCTTTGGAAAATTGTATTTATTGATGAAAGTCTGGAATGGCCTACAAATACTTTCTTTAAAAATGTTTATTTCCTGCCATCTTCTTTTTTTTTTTTTTTTAAGCACATGGTCTGGGGAAGTCTTTTATTCAGTAGCTTTGCTTACCTCCATGGACCAAGAATACAGAAGTATTCAAAATCAAAGTAATTGTATTTGTACTGACTGTGTGTGTGTGTGTGTGTGTGTGTGTGTGTGTGTGTGTGTGTATGGGTGAAAATGTATGGTTTTTTCTTTGATACTTTATTTAAATTTCCAATGTTTCCCCCTTTGTAGGTCTCCTCTTTGGAAACCACCTATCCCCGCCCTGTCCCCTACCTCTATGAGGGAATTCCACCTCCCACCCACCCGCCCACCCACTCCCATATTCCCACCTTGACATTCCTCTTTACTGGGGTCTCTCCTCCCCCTGATGGCCAACAAGGCCCTCCTCTGTCACATATGTGGTCCGAACCATGGGTCCCTCCATGTATATTCTTTGGTTGGTGGTCCAGCCTACAGGAGGACCGGGGAGGGGGGTCAGGCCAGTTGACACTGTTGCTCCCTCCATGAGGCTGCTGACTTCCTCAGCTCCTTCAGTCCCACCTCCAACTCCTCCATCTGGGACCTCACTCTCAGTCCAGCAGTTACTGTAAAGTGAAACTTTGATATTCTGTACGTTTGGGCTAATATCCGCTTATCAGTGGGTACATACCATGTTCGTTCTTTTGTGACTGAGTTACCTCGCTCAGGATGATATTTTCAAGTTCCATCCATTTGCCTGCAAGTTTCATGAAGTCATTGTTTTTAATAGCTGAGAATTACTCCATTGTGTAAATGTACCAAATTTTCTGTATCCATTTCTCTAATGAGGGACATCTGGGTTGTTTCCAGCTTCTGGCTATTATAAATATGGCTGCTATGAACATAGTGGCACATGTGTCTTTATTACATGTTGGAGCTTCTTCTGGGTATATGCCCAGGAGTGGAATAGCTGGGTCCTCAGGTAGTATTATGTCCATTTTTCTGAGGGTCTGCCAAACTGATTTCCAGAGTGGTTGTGCCAGCTTGCAATCCCACCAACAATGGAGGAGTGCTCCTCTTTCTCCACATCCTCGCCAGCATCTGCTGTCACCTGAGTTTTTGATCTTAGCCATTCTGACTGGTGTGAGGTGGAATCTCAGACTCGTTTTGATTTCCATTTCCCTGGTGACTAAGGATATTGAACATTTCTTTTGGTGCTTCGCAGCCCTGTGAATTTCCTCAGTTGAAAATTCTCTGTTTAACTCTGTTCCCCATTTTTTGATGGGGTTATTTGGTTTTCTGGAGTCTAACTTCTTGAGTTCTTTGTATATGTTGGATATTAGACCTCTATCGGACTTAGGATTGGTAAAGATCTTTTCCCAAACTGTTGGTTGCCATTTTGTCCTATTGACAGTGTCCTTTGCCTTACAGAAGCTTTGCAATTTCATGAGGCCCCATTTGTTGATTCTTGATCTTAGAGCAAGAACCATTGGTGTTCAGTTCAGGAACTTTTCCCCTGTGCCCATGTGTTAGAGGCTTTTCCCCGATTTCTCTTCTATTAGATTCAGTGTATCTGGTTTTATGTGGAGGTCCTTGATCCACTTGGACTTGAGCTTTGTACAGGGAGATAGGAATGGAACAATTTGCATTCTTCTACATGTAGACTGCCAGTTGAACCAGCACCATTTATTGAAAATTCCGTCTTTTTTCCACTGGATGGTTTTAGCTCCTTTGTCGAAAATCAAGTGACAGTAGGTGTGTGGCTTCATTTCTCGGTCTTCAATTCTATTCCATTGATCTACCTGCCTGTCGCTGTACCAATACTATGCAGTTTTTATGAGTACTGCTCTGTAGTACAGCTTGAGGTCAGGGATGCTGATTCTCCCAGAAGTTCTTTTGTTGTTGAGAATAGCTTTTGCTATCC
>CM052708.1:99655455-99674576 GCA_028551405.1 Uromys caudimaculatus
TGAGAATTGCTTTTACTAAGTCTATGAAGAATTGAGTTGGAATATTGATGGGGATTGCATTGAATCTGTAGATTGCTTTTGGCAGGATGGACATTTTTACTATATTAATCCTGCCAATCCGTGAGCACGGGAGAGCTTTCCATCTTCTGAGGTCTTCTTCGATTTCTTTCTTCAGAGACTTGAAGTTCTTGTCATACAGATCTTTCACTTGTTTGGTTAGAGTCACACCAAGATACTTTATATTGTTTGTGAAGGGTGTCATTTCCCTAATTTCTTTCTCAGCCTGTTTATCCTTTGAGTATAGGAGGGCTACTTATTTGTTTGAGTTAATTTTATATCCAGCAACTTTGCTGAAGTTGTTTATCAGCTGCAGCAGTTCTCTGGTGGAGGTTTTCGGGTCACTTAAGTATACGATCATATCATCTGCAAAGAGTGATATTTTGATTTCTCCCTTTCCAATTTGTATCCTTTTGACCTCCTTTTTGTTGTCTAATTGCTCTATCTAGAACTTCAATTACTATATTGAATAGATAAGGAGAGAGAAGACAACCTTGTCTAGTCCCTGATTTTAGTGGGATTGCCTTGAATTTCTCTCCATTTAGTCTGATGTTGGCTACTGGTTTGCTGTATATTGCTTTTACTATGTTTACGTATGGGCCTTGAATTCTTAATCTTTCCAAGACTTTTATCCGGAAGGGATGTTGAATTTTGTCAAATGCTTTTTCAGCATTTAATGAAATAACCATGTGATATTTTTCTTTGAGTTTGTTTATGTAGAGGACTACATTGATGGATTTCTGAGTACTGAACCATCCCTGCATCCCCGGGATGAAGCCAATTGATCATGACGAATGATCATTTTGATGTGTTCTTGGATTCAGTTTGCTAGAATTTTATTGAGTATTTTTACATCGATATTCATAAGGGAAATTGGTCTGAAGTTTTCTTTCTTTGTTGGGTCTTTGTGAGGTTTTGGTATCAGTGTAACTGTGGCCTGATAGAAGGAATTAGGTAGTGTTCCTTCTGTTTCTATTTTGTGGAATAGTTTGAAGAGTATTGGTATTAGGTCTTCTTTGAAGGTCTCATAAAATTCTGCAGTGAACCCTTCTGGTCCTGGGCTTTTATTGGTTGGGAGACTTTTAATAACTGCTTCGATTTCTTTAGGCATTATGGAACTGTTTAGATGGTTTATCTGATCCTGTCTTAACTTTGGTATTTGGTATCTGTCTAGAAAATTGTCCATTTCATTCAGATTTCGCAGTTTTGTTGAGTATAGGCTTTTGAAGTAGGATCTGATGATTTTTTGAATTTCCTCAGAATCTGTTGTTATGTCTCCCTTTTCATTTTTAATTTTGTTAATTTGGATACTGTCTCTGTGCCCTCTAGTTAGTCTGGCTAAGGGTTTATCTATCTTTTTGATTTTCTCAAAAAACCAACTCTTGGTTTTGTTGATTCTTTGTATAGTTCTTTTTGTTTCTACTTGGTTGATTTCAGCCCTGAGTTTATTTCCTGCCTTCTACTCCTCTTGGGTGCATTAGTTTCTTTTTGTTCTAGAGCTTTCATGTGTGCTGTTAAGCTGCTAGTGTATGCTCTCTCCAGTTTCTTTTTGGAGGCACTCAAAGCTATGAGTTTTCCTCTTAACACTGCTTTCATTGTGTCCCATAAGTTTGGTTATATTGTACTTTCATTTTCATTAAATTCTGGGAAGTCTTTAATTTCTTTCTTTATTTCTTCCTTGACCAAGTTATCATTGATTAGAGCATTGTTCACTTTCCATGTGTATGTGGGCTTTCTGTTGTTGTTGTTGCCATTGAAGAGCAGCCTTAATCCATAGTGATCTGATAGGAGGCACGGGATTATTTCATTCTTCTTGTATCTGTTGAGGTTTGTTTTGTGACCGATTATATGGTCAATTTTCGAGAAGGTACCATGAGGTGCTGAGAAGAAGTTATATCCTTTTGATTTAGGATGAAATGTTCTATAGGTATCTGTTAAATCCATTTGGTCCATAACATCTGTTAGTTTCACTGTGTCTCTGTTTAGTTTGTGTTTCCAAGACCTGTCCATTCATGATAATGGGGTGTTGAAGTTGCCTACTGTTATTATGTGTGGTGCAATGTGTGCTTTGATCTTTAGTAAAGTTTCTTTTATGAATGTGGGTGCCCTTGCATTTGGAGCATAGATGTTCAGAATTGAGAGTTCTTCTTGGTAGATTTTTCCTTTGATGAGTAGGAAGTGTCCTTCCTTATCTTTTTTGATGACTTTTGGGTGAAAGTTCATTTTATCCGATATTAGGATGGCTACTCCAGACTGTTTCTTGGGACCATTTGCCTGGAAAATTGTTTTCCAGCCCTTTACTCTTTGGTAGTGTTTGTTTTATCACAGAGATGTGTTTCTTGAATGCAGCAAAATGCTTGGTCTCCTTTATGGATCCAGTCTGTCAATCTATGTCTTTTTATTGGGGAATTGAGTCCATTGATGTTAAGAGATATTAAGGAATAATGACTGTTGGTTCCTGTCATTTCCGATGTTACTTTTAGGTTTGTGTGGCTATCTTCTTTTCAGTTTGTTGAAAGATTATTTTCTTGCTTTTTCTAGGGTGTAGTTTCCCTCTTTGAGTTGACGTTTACCATCCCTTATCCTTTGTAGGGCTGGGTTTATGGAAACATATTGTGTAAATTTAGTTTTGTCATGGAATATTTTGGTTTCACATCTATGGTAGTTGAGAGTTTTGCTGGGTATAGCAGCCTGCATTGGCAGTTGTCTTCTCTTAGGGTCGTATGAGTTCTGCCCAGGATCTTCTAGCTTTCATAGTCTCTGGTGAGAAGTCAGGTGTAATTCTGATAGGTCTCCCTTTATATGTTATTTGACATTTTTCCTTTACTGCTTTTAATATTCTTTCCTTGTTTTGTGTATTTGGTGTTTTCACTATAATGTTACAGGACGAATTTCTTTTCTGGTCCAATCTGTTTGGAGTTCTGTAAGCTTCTTGTATATTTATATTCATCTCTTTCTTTAGGTTAGGAAGGTTTTCTTCTATAATTTAGTTGAAGATATTTAATGGTCCTTTATGTTGGGAATCTTCATTCTCTTCTATACATATTATGCTTAGGTTCTGTCTTCTCATTGTGTCCTGGATTTCATGGATGTTTTGGGTTAGAAGCTTTTTGTATTTTGCATTTTCTTTTACTGTTGGGTCGATGTTATCTATGGTATCTTCTGCTCCTGAGATTCTCTCTTCTATCTCTTGTTTTCTGTTGGTGATGCTTACATCAGTGACTCCTGATCTCTCTTTCCTAGGTTTTCTAACTCCAGGGTTGTCTCCCTTTGTGATTTCTTTATTGTTTCTATTTCTATTTTTAGCTCCTTGATAGTTTTGTTCATTTCCTTTGTCGGTTTTATTGTGTTTTTTTTTTTTTTTTTGTAATTCCGCCTCTTTGATTGTGTTTTCCTGTAGTTCTTTAATGGATTTTTGTGTTTCGTCTTTAAGGGCTTCTATTTATTTATCTCTGTTCTCTTGTATTTCTTTAAGCGTTCTTCTCAGGCCCTGTGGCCCACTGGTTTTGGGCGGATCCTGTTGAGTAGTGGTGCTCCCCTTAACCCCACTCACTCAGGCTTTTCCATGCTCCTGGGAGGGTAGCTTTCTCCTCTCCTACCATCTTCTTGAAGATGGGGAACATGGATACAGCAGTTACCTGCAGAGAAAGAAGCTGTGAAACACACAGTTGTTGAGTGTGATGCCTATGATCTATAGGTTATATATAGAGATCATACTTATGTGACTCAATGAGCTCTCAAGACCAATCATATTTATGTGTGAGAGATGTGTGTATATATCCACATATGTATATACAAATATAAGCAGAAGAGGACAGATTCTCAGGACAGGCCTAACTTTGACACCCTGCAATCTCTTTTTTTCTCTCAGTTTGAACTTGGGAATATTTAATTTTCTTGACAGTTTACTTCTTTAACTTAAGAATTTGAGATTATCAAAACACTGGGGCTTATATGCCACTTACAATATACTTTAGAGACCAATGGATTAGATGAAATAAAATAACATACACTAGAGTGAGTAGCGTGGTCTCCAAGCATGGTCATCTCAGCTGACTCCTATCTTTGTCAGTTTGGTCTCTGTTTAGACTTGATTATTTAGTTGTCGGTAACTGTAATTAATTTAATAACTGCTTGTTGAACATCTATTGTGGGCACTGGATGTTTAGCTGGAGCAGTCAGGAAAGGTCTCTGTTCTCTTGTGATGTGTTTTCTGGCAGGAAGCTGGGGGAAAATGGAACCAGATAAACAGATAATGGAAACAGTATGGTGGGGAGGTGTCCTAAGAACTTTCCTAAAGGGGCTCCCTGAGCTCTCAGTCTGTTCATTAGCCTGGTTAGAGAAGACACCTTCAGAAAGGAGACCTTAAAGACAGATTTTAATGCTAAAAACAACAGGAGCAGGATTCTAGCTGTTCTGGTGGAAGTGGGAGTGGCCTGGTGGCTGACATGTAGGAGGAGAGTCAGTCCTGTAGGAGCTGCTGCAGTCTCAGAAGAAGAGGCTGATGCAGAGGTTATAGGGGTGGGTATTGTCATGGGGTGATGGTGGGAAGCAGCCTCTGAGGTCATGATGCATTTGGAAACAATGTCGAGAAAATGATATGTCCTAGATTTCTGCACACACAAGATTCTGGGCTTATTTACTGAGTTGTCAAAATCCACACTGAAACAGATTTTTGAGCTGGAAAACAAGACATTATATGATCAATATTTAGAATGGTTATTTGATACCCCAGGATCTCCAGAGCTCATGGATGCAGAATTGGACTTTACTGCATGTCATGCTAAGGTAGGAGTACAGACAACAACTGGCCTGGGACAGTTTCTCCTCAAAGGTGTGGCATCTTGCTTTTTCTCCTCTCATCATTACATCAGGCAAATTCTGGATGCTCTGGCTCTGACCTTTCTTTATAACAGAAGCACTGCTGTTTTTGCTTTTGGCCTTGGAGATGCATGAGGCACTGAGTGAAATACCCACTCTAGGCACACACAGATATATAATGTTCTGCATCTGTCCTAATAGACTAATGAAAAGGATGCCTGTCTTTGCACCAGGAGTTTCAGGCAGTGAATGCTTAGTTAGATTGGCTTCACTGCTGAACAAGATTTAATTACCTGGGCTCAAGGTATGTGTGATTTTCATATAGCACTCAAAGGGAAACCAGGAGTGACTTAATGTCAATTTAAAACAAATGAGAACAATAAAATGCATTTGTGATCTAGGACCCATATGTTAATTTCTAGTTTATCACAATGCTCTCAGCCTTGCATCTCTAGTTAGTAGGGCAGTTTCCTTCTGAGACCTCTGAAGGCTCAAGGATGGGATTCTGAGTGAACCCTGCCAGAAGGAAACCATGTGACCCAGGGCTCTTGTAAAACTGAGGTGTTAAGAGACAGGGTCCCTTGAAACTTGTCTACTCTTGTTTTCTCCACTCATTTATTTGTATGTGCGCACATGCTTGCGTGTGTGTGTATGTGTGTGTGTGTGTGTGTGTGTGTGTGTGAGAGAGAGAGAGAGAGAGAGAGAGAGAGAGAGAGAGAGAGAGAGAGAGAGAGATGTGGAGGCCACAGGACAACTTGGAATTAGTTTTCTCTGTCCACCATGGGGCTGGGGGTCAAACTCAGGCCATCAGTCCTTTACCTGCTGTGTCATCTTTCCTGACCAACTTGTTGCAATTTATAACCAATTTGAGTTATATAAAAGGGAAATAGTAGTTGATGTACTATGAACATACATTAATAATAAAACAATGCCAATAAATCACAATGTAAGAATAATGAAACAGCACTTATCACTTTTCTAATGTTTTTCTGCGCAGTTCACACATATTGTTAATTTATCTCCTGGTGTCACTGTGAAGGAAATCTATTATAATGCTTATTTGATGAATGGGAAACCCAGGCACAGGGAAGTTGAGTTATGTACAAGGACTTACAAGGTGAGTTGCTATTGCAGGTATGCCCTAGGAAGGGGAATCTACCATGGAGATTTCTTCATGGAGTTGGGTCTTTGGAAGTGATCCCAGAGGCAACATGGTAGGGATGTGGGCAGATGAGATGTTTGGGCTGCTCAACAGACTCAAAAAAGATGTCTGTCCATTCCACAGGTGAGCTCTGGGGCAGGGGTGCTCCTCTTTTTCTGCAGAACTGGGACAGGTGGTCTTGCTTTTATTTCATGAAAGTTTCTCCTGGAAGGTGCTGTGATCTTGGAGAAGCAGTGCTTTGCTGCATAGCATAGTTTTAGGAAAAAGCTGCTGGACTGACGTCAGCTGGCAACTGCCCACATCTGGGACAGCAGTCTTCTTCAGTTCTGGGTAGAAAGCAGTGTGAATGGACTATGCAAGTGGAGCTGGGATTCAAATTTCGGATGTCTAGCCTCGAAGTTGAAGTCCTCAAACACTGTGCTAAGTACTCCTAACACAGTTGATAGCACAGTTAGAAACACTTCCAGAAGGAGATGTAAAAGATCATATTACACGGTGCTAATATCATTCATTTGTGTAGGCAATACTCCAGGCAGAAAGCTCAACTAAGCTTGGGTGTTCTTTGAGAAGGATGTGAAAGAAACTGATTGTCTGGCTTTACCATCAGAGAACAACAGTGGAGTGTCTCGTGGAAACAAAGGAAGGCCTGGCCAGTTTAAGCTGGTCCCTGCGATACTGGAATCAGAAGATTAAATGCTACCAGGTCCTCGCCTCTACCTAGGCTTATCTGAAGTAGTGGCAAACATAAGAACCACCAGATGCTATTATCAATCCATGTATAGTCACAAAATAAAGTCCCCCAGAGAAGGGAGTCAGTTGTAGTCTGAGCTTAATACTATTCTTGGATCTGGAAGGTCTCACGAACATTCAGATGTTGAAGGTGAGGTCCCTCAGTGTATTCACGGTGGGACTTTGGAGAAGTGATTATCTTATGAAGGTATAGACTTGCTATGAATTATTACAGGTTATTACAGGCTTCTGAGAACATGATGGGAACTTCAGAGGTGCGGTGTATTGGAGGAACTGGATTCTTGGAGTGCTACACTGGGGGCTCCATCTTTAAGCACTGGATTCTTTTTCTCAGCCACCGTAACTCTGATCTTCCACATGCATCTATCCATGCTCTGCTTTACCACAGACCCAAAACAACAGAGATGGCTAATCATAGACAGAGACTTCCATATCCACGAGTCTACAGAACCCATCTTTCCTAAGTACTGTTTCCCTTAGGTGTTTTGTTATGATGACAAGAGCTGACATACTTACCAGGTAGCAGTATATTCTTAAATTGTACTAAATGTTTCATATAAGTGAGAAGATATAATATATATAATAATATCTTCAACATTTGATCAGTTCCACAGAGTCAGAATAAAAATGGGTCAATGTTCCCTGCTGCATGCTGACTCTCCCAGTCTCTCTGTCCTCATATAATCTTTGGTATAAAGTTCATGACACTTGTGCATCAGGGAGAAGTTGCGAAGAAACCTGAAAAAGCATTTTAGTTTTCCTGGATGCTGTGAGATGCCTTCCAGCTCTGTCTACATCACCTCCCAGGCTTTTACATACTTTGGAAACATTTACTACTTCCCGTTCCATGCCTGTGTCTTGTGGCAGGGCAGAGACAGGGTTTCTGGGAAGGTCCAGCATTTCCATAGACTGAATGGCCTTGAACTGTTTTCATCTGTTTCAGATTCCTGCCCTACAAGAGCCAGTATTCCTGTCTTATCCACTCATCTCTGTCCATCATTCTGATTTCCCCACCCCTCTCCCTACCAGTAAGTTACAGCTCTTCTGCAGAACCAATTAGCTTTCTCTTTTGTTCTTGTTTGAGAAAATTGAATCTCAGAGGAAATGCATGTTATTTACATTTAGTAGGGGGTAGAGTGAGGGTTTGGTCTCAAACATGCCCATCTTATGACTTATTTTTCACTAGAAAATATTTTATCTATCATCAATTTATCTCTATCCATCTATCATCTATCATTGTCATCATCAGCATCTATCTTTATTATCTATATTTATCTATAATCTATGTATGTATGTATGATGTATGTATGTAAGTATCTATCTATCTATCTACCTATCTTGAGTCTGAATCTCACTATGCAGCCAGGCTGGCCTAGAACTCATAATTTGATTCTCTTGCATCAGCTTCCTAGGTGCTGGGATTATAAGCATATTCCTGATTTGTTCTTAAAAGTGTATATTTTTAAGGATCTACATTATTTAGTAGCTCCATACCTAAGAGAAAAAATAAAACCAAAAGAAACACATGTTTGATTTGTCCACAGAAACAGATAGGTACTGTCTTGCCTCTTTTTTCCTTCTTCTTATCAAGGATTTTTATCTAGTTCAGGCTCTCCATCCTGGCTTTTCCTGACTTGTTTTTAGGTTATGGAGTGGTTAAGTGGGGATGGCCACCCTGAGAGTTCTGAGTGCTCAGAAGAAAGAGCCTCTAAGAAGGCTCTTCTCTCCCAGTTAGAAATCTGGGCATTATTGTATGAGGTCTCTTAAACCAGCTGCACAAACCTTGAGGATCCTCTGAGCTTGTTCTTTGGGAACTTATTGCCAGAGTGTAGTTGAGGGAATTAAGGTCTTGGTACATCAGGATAGCTCTTAGAATGCGTATGGTCTAGAATGAATTCAGGGAAAGACCTAGACTGAAGAGGATTCTCAGGCACTGTTTCAAGCTGGATAGAAGATAGAGGCATATCATATTAGAGAAACATTTTATAAAGAAAAGTGTGAAGGTTAACATTAATTGTCAACTTGGTACAACCTAGAATCCTCTGGAACAGAACCCAGGATAGGAGTGTTTGCATTACGTTGTCCAGTGGACATGTTTTTAGGACATTGGCTTGATTTGCTTAAAGTGATGGCAAACACACCCTAAATATGCTGGCACCTTCTGATATTGTCCTAGTTGAAGGAAATGTGGAAGGAAAACTTTGCCTTCTTGGGTCAATGTAGCATCGATTCTTTTTTTTTTTTTTTTTTTGAGACAAGGTTTCTCTGTGTAGCTCTGGTTGTCCTGGAACTCACTCTGTAGACCAGGCTGGCCTCGAACTCAGAAATCCACCTGCCTCTGCCTCCCAAGTGCTGGGATTAAAGGTGTGCGCCACCACTGCCTGGCTGCAGCATCGATTCTTACTAACAAGTTTGTTACTGCTGTTGCTGCTGATTTCTTTGCTGATGTAAGAACCAACATCTTTAGGTTTGAAGCAGGAACCAAAGATCACTGGCTTTCCAGGTATCCTTCAAAACTTCGACACCAGATTTGGATTTTGCATTCAGCCTCATGGATCTCAGCCTCTCCAGTATAAGACAGCCATTATTGGAATACTCCAATTGTAAGTCAATCTAATGAATTCTCTTTTAATATCTAATCATTGTATCAGTTTTGTTCCTCTAGTCAAACCTGACTCATACAGAGATCTTCAAAACTTACTGATTTTATAGCTCTTGGGATTGATGGAAAAGATAGGGTAGGTTTAGTTTTGGTTTAGACAGCTTTTATGAGTTAGGAAATTAGAATATCCTTCCCTAGGACATGCAACCAAGGAGAGGATTGGCTATCCAGTTTGGGACATGTACAGTGTGGGAAATCCTTCTGGTTTGAGTCTGAAATTTCCTTATAATAAGGAATGTGTTTGAACACTTAGTTCATAGCTAGTGGCTCTCTTTTGGAAGGCTGTGGAATCTTTAGTATGTAGGATACAGCTGGAGGAAATGGGTCACTGTGGGTGAAGCCTTGGGTGATGTTACTTTTGGCTGCTTCATGCCAACTCCTAGTCAGGGGCTAACTGTTGAAAGCTCTCACCAGCATGTAGAGAATAGCTCTTGTTGCTACTGCTTCCTATGACAGTAAACTTCAGTTCCCATGCAACTGGAATCCGGAGGAAACATCTCCCTTACCTGTTTCTGACAATAATTTGTCATGTGACCACAAATCCACAGGTGCATAGCGTAGCACTTTATAGAGAGATGTCTAGAGTTAGACAGACTTGTAGGTAATCCATGCTGAGAAGAGTTGAATATATCTGGTGGAAAGTGTATGGAAGTAGGGGAAGAGAGGATCTATGGCAGAACTCTCCCCACCAGCACGTCAGTAAAGATAGAAAGGAATATTATAAGATAACGTCGTCAGCAATAAAAGGCCTCCTCCCACAAGCAGTTATGAAACTACAAGGCTTTTCTGGCCAACACACACATTTTGATAGAAGAGATATTTTATCTTCCTCCTTCCAGATTCACAATCTTATGTAAATTGGATATTGTCAATTTTTGTGGCAAAGCCGAAGGTCTTAAAATTTACATGCAGAATTTTCCATCGTGTCTTCCTGCATGTCTTGCATTAAACTTCGATGTAATTCTATCACATTTCTTTCATGAAACCATAGAATTTCCTGAGTGGAAAATCACATCAGAGATGCTTTGAGTCTGGAAGTGAAGCCAGATGGAGCTATAAAATCCTTTGAAATCCAGTCCTCAGAAGAGCCAGTGGCTTAAAGCACAAAGCTTATCTGAGTTTCAGCCTGCAGTTATCTAACTGCACAATGTAGTGCTTTCCCCAAGCAAAACCGTTCTTCTGAAAGACTCATCTTCTTTTCTTCTTTGCATAGTCATAAATCATGATGGAAGACACTGTGGGTGTTGGAGAGACGGCCCAGTGTTTATGAACATATATAACCTTGCAGATGACCTGAGTTTGGCTTCCAGTGTCCACATCAGATAGCTTAAAATGGTTCCTAAACCCAGCTTCAGGGGATCCAATGTGTTCTTTTAGTATCTGATGGCCCTCACACACTAATGTGCACATATCTACACACACACACACACACACACACACACACACACACACACACACACACACACTAAATGAAGGAACGCTTCTTAGCTTGAATCATATTTCAATGGCATGAATTTTTTAAAAGTATAAAAACAAAGGAAGTATATTTGCTAAGGAAAGGATCTTTCCAAACCTTTCTCTGTCATCTGTCATCTAATTTGTTGGTTAATTTAGAAAATCAATTGGCATAAATTTGTCATGTATGTTCAGTGGCTTTGGGTGCAACACTGGAAGGTTAAAACCTCATTTTCCTCCTTTCTAGACTTGTCAGAGGGTGTGCTTGCTCAGGTGGCTCCCTCCTAGAAATCAACCCAATGAACAGCTAGTGGAGTGCCATCACACAGATAGGAGAGTAACAAGATCTAGACACTGATACATGGCTTCTATTTTAATTGAAGAAATTTCTAAGGCTTGTTAACATTAACATCTGATCTACCCACTCTCATAAAACCCTCACTGATTTCCACACTGTTCACTGGGAAGAACAGAAGAACTTGGGGTGAATACTGTCAAGTCGTGGCCAAGAGGCTCCCTAAAGTCATGGGAAGAGTCCCAGGTTGGTGAGCCTGCTCAGTGTTTGGGACACAAGGCTGAGGGGAACAGAGGAAGGGCCACTCTGGGGGTGGCCAGCCAGTCATCAATAGCTGCTACAGCCATTTGATGAAACTGAACAGGTGTCGCACCCTAAATAAACAATTTGCCTGGGTCATCATCTGGAGAGCCAGAGTTGCACTGAAGAGGAAAGACACAGGTGTCTGCATCTGCCCAGGAGTGCAGCAACTTTCCAGTGTGGAAGGAGACTTGAAACTTGAACCCTTTGTAGAGTAGCTTAAGGGAGAGTGAACTCAAAGGTTGAGGGAGTATGCCAAAATGAAATGAGAACTGGATTTGATAAAAAAAAAAAAAAAAAAAAAATGGGGGAGCAGGCTCTGAATCAGATTTTTAGCAGAGTTAAAAAGATCGAAGGTATCACTCATTAGTGTCCTAAACTGCATGGTCAGAACCTGCTAGGAGGTTTTGTGTTTCCCCATTCAGAATATACTGCTTATCTATGAGACATCAGGAGGCATCTTGTGCTGGAGTTAGTTACATGCTAGAGTGAGCTGAGTCTGAATTCTGCCTGGCCCTGGCCAGGTGAGTGTGGGCATAACCAGCTAGACACCTGATAATAAGAGCAGTGACAGAGTAGCCAGGAGACCTTGGAGGAAAGATTGCTTTTTTGAGGGGAAAGTGACCACGTGTTGGTTTATGTAACCGTGTGCCTCTTGTTGTGGCTTTTACAAACACCATACTCTTGGTTCAGCATGTTTCTGTAAATCCCTATGAATATGTCAGTTGTAGCCACTTAAACTTTCCTTAAAAAGCACAGTGAGCATGAAGTTAAAGTGAGGCAGTTTTGTATACTAAGACTGAGAAAGATGGTGTAGTTTTGTAATCTCAGCATTACTGAGGAAGGAGAGTTGGGAAGATTATCCAACCAACCAACCACCAACCAACCAACCAACCAACCAACCAACCAACCAACCAACCAACCAACCAATCAAAAACACAAAACAAAACAAAAACAAACAACAACAACAAAAACCCCATATGGTTGAACTAGATGGACTTTTGTGTACCCTGGAGATTTAGTACAGAGGCATTGGGAAGCCACCCAGAGGGTAGAACAGAAGCACAGAATTAGGGACCTGGCTTCTATGTTTCCTTATAACCTCCACGAAACTGATACCAATCAGTTTACACAGAGATTGAATGACCCTGCCAGCTAAGCAGCTTGCTGAGTACGGTCCACCCTATGGCTGCATTTTGTTATCTGTGCTGTATTAAAACAAATCACCCTGTGGCTTGGTAAAAATCTGGCAGTGGAGATTTAGTGAACTCAAATGGAAAAAATTTGTTATGTTTTGTCCTGAGGGGAATTTAGATTCTGTCTGCTCTGCTATTCCCTGGGTTTGTCATTAGTCACTCCAGTAAATTTCTGTGATTCTGGCAAAGAAACAAAACACTTTATAGCCTAGTACATCCTCAAAACCTGTTCTAGCTCACTGGCTCATATAAGCAAGTACCAGAACCTATGCATTATGGTATCTAAAGACATAAAATCCTTATATTACAATGAGTTGCTATCTTAAAAGAAGCAATTATAGATGGCGACAACAGGGACTGCATAAAACATTGATTTTCAGATCTATTGATTAAAATTGGGCCTCAACTTGAAAATGCTGCAGTATTTCAGACATGTGGCCACTTGGGGGCGCTGTTGAAGGCCGATTTGCCTTCCCTGGGCCCTTCCTAGACGTAACTGAACTTGGTCAGGAGATTAACCACTGAGTTAAATTGGTCATGGATAAAGCTAAGTAATGTTGCTCCACGTAGGGAATTTGATTCAAAAATTACTACAAACCAGTTTGTAAAATCCTGAGTGCTACTTTATACTATTTTTTGACGTCGGCCACGTATTCCTGGCAGACACTTGTAATCTGTCCTACCACTAAATTCAGTCACTGTTTTCTCCTTTCTATGACTCACTTCTTTCTCCCTTTACTTTGTGTCTCATTTATGTATCTGAACCCTGCGCTGGGAATTACTGCAAGTAACTACTAATGCCAGGAATCTAATCTAATAAGACAAGTTATTTGTAAAAGACCAGCATTATAAGCGGAACAAATTGAGTTTATATTTAGTTCCAGGCCAAGAAATTGAAGAAGAATAGTCAGGCACTTGTTCGGGTAGACAATTTATTTTACACGAAATAAACAAAACCCTTAAAGAGACAGTGCAATTTGCCCTCCAGTTTTCTGTGCATATTTGGTTGTGGACCTGTTGTGGTGGAAAGAACATGTCAACACTGGCCTGAATGGGTCTTGGTTCTGACTCTGCTCCTTACTCAGTGTGACCTTGGGAAAGTTAATTAACCAGCCTCTAGCTGCAGTATGTTCCCAGTGTGCCAGTGAGGATTCAGTGAGTGGCACACCCTGGAGGCTGCAGGTATGTTTGAGATGCCATTCCGGAGCTTTTGTGGGAGTTTAGGGATAAAATCAGTTTGGGGGCTGATGTAATACAGACATTCAGGACCATATCTTTGGAGGATTACTTGGGCTCTTTGCTAGTGGTAAGTCCTTTGTATCCAACTTTCACAGGCAACAGGTGGAGGCTGGAGTCCAGTTTTGTCTTTGCTGGAGAGAATGTATGTGAGGGTGTGGTGGAATGGGTCTTAACTTGTTCTAGTCTGTCCACCTTTTTTGTTTGGTGTGGGCTGTTGGGTCCCATTTTGGCCCTGGTTTGGGCCTTGAGGACAAACTCAAGCCTGTCTTGGGTTTTGACACCTGTCTCAGTCACTTCCATATGGGGTAACTCAGCAAGACCTGTTTGGCCCTGCCTCTGCCTGCTGTTTCTTCATGTGAAGCTTTGCCATTGGCCCTGTCAGTTACCTCTTACCCTCCGTCACCCTTCCCTGCCTCCTATGTCATTTCTTCCCATACCTAAGTGCCCACCCCCTTTGCCTTCTCTGTATAAGCAAGTGCCTAGTTTAATAAAGTGAGTTCCTGCTTCAACAATACTCCCGGCCTCTCGGCCCTCTTGCTAAGCACTGGACAGACCCAGCTGGACTGGATTCTCTCCTCTCTCCTGGACCTGCCTGCTGACAAGGAACCGGCATTGGGCTAAGTAAATTCTCTGAACCATCTGTGTCATTATTGTTGGCTGAACAATAAGACCAGCAAGCTCCTGTGGAGCTTTAAAATAACCACTTTTTGTTTCTTTCTGATAGAACAGTTGTGAAGATCATGCTTCCTGGTCAGGGTACCACCTGACAGCATCTGACTTCCCCACCCTCAGTCCTTAGTGCATCTCTAGGGAAGAGCTGTGGGCAGATGGTATAATCCACTCAGTGATTTTAACTGAGAAGAGACAGTATGGCCCAAGTTCAGTTTGTGGCCTGCACTTCTAAGTCTGAGAAATTTTCATTTCTTCTTTTAAAAGTTTGTAAACAAGGAAAATAAACACACACACACACACACACACACACACACACACACACACACACACACACACACACACGGACACAGACACCCCACACCCCCCTCCACGACTATGTGACACAGAGTACATGATCTTCAAAGTCACAACTATACCAACTGGCCTTTCACTGAGAAATATCTCTGCCCTTTGACGTAGAAAACACCAAAACACCAAATCATTTGACATTCTGTCTATCCTGATGAGGAAGGTGCTTAAATAACTTTTATATGCCAGGTTTAGTCCCCGTTTTCTCATTTGCAAAGTGAACCCAATGCAGGGGTACACAGCCTGGTGCTTGCTGACAGCACACTGCAGAAACAGATGTTCTTTAGTTTTATTTTCAGTATTGTTTCCTTGCAGCTGCGTGAGTGCCTAACACCTTGTAAGTTGTAAAGAAAATCTGTAAGACAATGTTATCAGATGGCACAGCAAAACTTATCAATAAGGAAGTCTTAATTTATCAGTGTGTCAAGAATCCATGACATTGGAAGTCTTGTGAGTAGTCTTATTATAAACCAATAGGAGGTGCATGTGTCAGGAAGGAACTTCAGATGGGGAAGAGTTGTTCTTTAACACAGTGGATCTCCCAGGAGTGTGTTAGGAGCTCCTAGTACTTATTAGTGCCATTATCACCTTATTTTTAATTTTCTATTAAACAGCAGTCTAATATTTTTGAGATATTGTGATATTTTATAGACTCTCAACTCATATGTGATGTCAATATCACTTATTTATGCTTTTACAAACTTGGAAGCCCTGGGGCATTGTAGTGAAAGAGCCGAGCACCTATGAACTTAGGACATTCTATACATTCTCATGACGCATAGAATTTCCTTGCTTTGTGGTTTTTTTCTTTAAATACCCCTGACTTCAGCTGCTCAGGGTCGAACTCCTCTGCCTCTGCATAGGTTATGAGCTCGACCCCAGTGCACTGGTCCCCCGAATAAACCTCGTGTGATTGCAGCAAGGACAGTCTTTCATGAGTTCTTGGGGGGTCACGCTGTCCCAAGACTTGAGTGAGGGTCTCCCCGGCTCAGGGATCTTTCATTTGGGGGCTCGTCCCGGGATTTGCGACCACCCTTGTCTCCGAAAACCTACTTGGAGGTGAGATTCTGTTTGTGTTCTTGTTCATCTGTGCCAGCTGAAGTCTGAATCTGTATTTTTGGTTTGCGTGAAGTCTGGTTTGCAGTCGCTCATGCCTCCGTGAAGGGACGACGATCTCCCAGTCTCAGGTAGAGGCTGGGGGCATGATCAGGCGACGGGCTAGGGGATCACTGACTGTCACCCTGGGAGATGTCTCAGGAGGTCTGGAGGGACCCCAGGGACACCTGGGGGATTCCCATCGGGGTGCCGGAAAGGAAGCGGTCCTCCCGGCTGTCTGGTTTTCTGAATCGGTTTTGCTTGTCTCGGTGGAAACGGGCCCTTGTTGGTCTTTGTCTGTGTGTCTTTTGTTTCTGTTTTGTCTCACTTGTGACTCTGATGATAGGACAGACAATAGCGACTCCTCTGAGTCTGACTTTGAAACACTGGACTGAGATTAAGATTAGGGCACTCTTGACTTAACTATCATCCTTGCCATTAAGGCTACTGTTCTTCAGGAGGGACCAGAGCCCCCCTGGACCAGGTGCCCTACGTCTTTGTCTGGGAGGATCTTGCACGAAATCCTCCTCCATGGCTCAAACCTTGGGAACAGAAATGAAAGCCAGGCTCCCGAGTCCTGGCTCTCAGAGAATTGGAACACAAACCAAAAGTATAAACTCCGAAGCCTGTGACTCTGCCCGAGAATCAGCCTTCGGCTCCTCCTAAGATCTATCCCGAGATCGAGTAGCCGCCTGAATGGCCCACTCCTCTTCTTTCCGCTTACGCCCTACCTCAGATGCCGGGCCGCCGGAACCCAAAGTCAGCATGCCCAGAGTCCTGCACAGGGCCCTGGAGGGCCGGACTCCACCACAGCATTGCCGCATCGTGTCTGCGGGCCCCCGGTTGAACCCCCACAACTCCAACCCCTCCAATACTGGCCATTCTCCTCTGCTGATCTTTACAATTGGAAGACTAACCACCCTTCTTTTTCAGACAATCCTGCCAGCCTAACAGGACTGGTGGAGTCCCTAATGTTTTCCCACCAGCCTACTTGGGATGATTGCCAGCAACTCCTGTAGGTTCTCTTTACTACTGAAGAGAGGGAGAGGATTTGCCTGGAAGCTTGTAAAAATGTTCCAGGAGTAGACGGGACCCCGACCAACCTCCCGAATTTGATAGATGCTGGATTTCCCCTGAACCATCCTACTTGGGACTTCAACACGGCAGAATGTAGGCAGCGGCTGACAGTCTACCGGTGAGCTCTTGTGGCAGGTCTCAAAGGGGCTGCCAGATGCCCCACCAATTTGGCTAATGTAAGAGAGGTCCTCCAAGGACCAACTGAACCCCTGTCTGTGTTTTTAGAGCGATTGATGGAGGCCTACAGGTGTTACACCTCTTTTGACCCAACCTCTGAGAGTCAACAGGCGGCGGTAGCCATGGCCTTTATAAGGCAATCAGCATCAGACATCAAGAGAAAGCTACAGCATTTAGAAGGACTGTAGACCCTGTCTTTACAGGATCTAGTCAAGGAGGCAGAGGAGGTGTTCCATAGAAGAGAGACTGAGGAAGAAAGGCAGGAAAGGGAGAAGCGGGAAGCGGAGGAAAGAGAGAACCAGAGTGATCGTAGGCAGGAAAGGAATCTGACTAGGATTTTGGCCCCAGTAGTAGGAGAAAAAGAGAAGACAGGATTTAGACAGACAGGGGACCTGGGCAACAGAAGACCATGGATGAAAGAAGGAGGGCAACCCTAGCTGCCCCATTGTACCCCCTAACTAAAGAGGGGGGGACGTTCATGTGGACTCCAGACCATCAGAAGGCCTTTGAAACAATCAAAAAGACCCTTTTGACAGTGCCTGCCCTAGCCCTGCCTGACTTGATGAAAGGGCTGGGGTTATGAGATAGGTCCTGACCCAGACCCTGGAACCTTGGAAGAGACCCATGGTTTATCTGTAAAAACAAACAAACAAACAAACAAAAACAAAACAAAACAAAGCAAAAAAAAAACCCACAAAAAAAAAACAAAAACAAAAAAAAATAAAACTGGACCCGGTTGCTAGCGGGTGGCCTACCTGTTTAAAAGCCATCGCTACAGTAGCCCTACTCTTCAAAGATGCTGATAAGCTCACTCTGGGGCAACAGACCACTGTGATGGCACCCCACACTCTCGAAAGCATCATCAGACAGCCCGCTGACCGCTGGATGACCAACGCCTGGATGACACATTACCAGAGCCTCCTATTGACTGAGCGAGTGACCTTTGCTCCCCCTGCTGTCCTCAACCCTGCTACCTTGCTGCCAGAGGCTGATGAATCCCAGCCTACTCATCACTGGCAGAAGAAACTGGCACCCGAAATGACCTCAAGGATCAGCCCTGGCCTGGAAGCTGCACCTGGTATACCGATGGCAGCAGCCTCGTGGTCGAAGGTAAGCGGAAGGCAGGGGCAGCAGTGGTGGATGGAAAATAAGTAATCTGGGCCAGTAGTAATCTGTGGCTCTAATACAAGCTTTACGGATGGCCGAGGGGGAGTCTATCAACATCTACACTGACAGCAGGAACAAAGAAATTAAAAGACATTGTGAAGTCCTCTGACTACCATGTTATTGGACTTTCAGATCTGGCACAAGATGTGGTCAAAAGATGTGAGGCATGTACCCTGACCAATGCAGGACGTTCCATAAAGGGTTATGGCAAAAGACTTAGGGGTGACTGCCCCGGAGCATATTGGGAAGTGGACTTTACAGAAATTAAGCCAGCCAAATATGGCAACAATTATTTGCTAGTTTTTATAGATACCTTTTCAGGATGGGTGGAAGCCTTCCCTACCAGAACTGAGATTGCCAATGTGGTGGCTAATAAGATCCTTGAAGAAATCTTTCCAAGGTTTGAAATTCCCAAGGTAATTGGGTCTGATAATGGACCTGCCTTTGTTGCCCAAGTAAGTCAGGGACTGGCCACTCAACTGGGGATTAATTGGAAATTACATTGTGCTTGTAGACCCCAGAGTTCAGGTCAGGTAGAAAGGATGAATAGAACCTTAAAAGAGACCTTGACAAAATTAGCCTTAGAGGCCGGTGGGAAAGACTGGACAGCCCTCCTTCCCTTTGCCCTGTTCCGAGTTCAGAACACTC
>CM052708.1:99675076-99690159 GCA_028551405.1 Uromys caudimaculatus
GGAAATGCTGTCCTAGTCCGGCGCCATCGAGTAGGCAACCTTAAACTCCGCTGGAAGGGACCCTACCTAATGCTCCTGAGCACCCCCATGGCGGTTAAGGCTGAAGGCATGTCAGCTTGGATCCACACTTCCCACATCAAATGAGCCCCAGAACTAGCTCAAGATGAATGGAAATTGGAAAAGACTGCTGATCCTTTTAAGCTGTGTCTGCGTCGTGTACATGACTCAGATACTGGGTAAAAACCCCATGCTCCCCAGAAATTGACCTGGAAAGTATTAAATATGAAAAGCAAGGCAGTCTGGACAGCCACCCAGGTAGTGCCGCTCCAGACCTGGTGGCCTACTCTCAGGCCTGATCTTTGTAAATTGACTGTGGGTGCTCCCGGCAATTGGGATGTCCAAGATCATGATATCACCCAGGCTGCACCCTCCACACCATTCCCACCAGCAAGTGGAGGTCTCTATTTGGGAGGAGGATGTGGTACTTCAGGAAGAAGACATACTTTGTCTACTTATTCTTTTTAAATATAGTTCTAAGATTAGAACTAGCCACTAGAAGAAGTGGGGAATGAAAGACCCGAGCCCATTATAAGGAAGTTAGACCCCCCTTAACAAAATTAAAGCCAGAGATAATATAGCTATATTCCACCACCTAATGGCTAACGTACATGCTTTGTCCCAGGAAATAGCTAACCGCAGGATTGTTATCGCAACCGTCTAATGGCTAACCTACATCTTTTGTCCCAGGGAATAGCTAAGCGCAGGAATGATGAACTTAGGACAATCTATACGTTCCCATGACGCATAGAATTTCCTTGCTTTGTGTTTTTTTTTCTTTAAATACCCCTGACTTCAGCTGCTCAGGGTCGAACTCCTCCACCTCTGCATAGGTTATGAGCTCCATCCCAGTGCACTGGTCCCCTGAATAAACCTCATGTGATTGCAGCAAGGACGGTCTTTCCTGAGTTCTTGGGGGGGGGTCGCGCTGTCCCGAGACTGGAGTGAGGGTCTCCCTGGCTCAGGGGTCTTTCATTAGCACTACTTCTGATTTGGGGGTATACTGAAAAGTAACCGGTGTGCCACCAACTTGATTTTCTCAATGCTCTGGAGTGTGCAAACCTCATAATTTTTAGACACAACTTTCTTGTAGTGAAGTACTGTCTCTTTAAGACGACTGCACTATCTACTGACACTGGCCTGAGAGTTGATGCTACTGAACATTTAATACATGCTGATGTGATGCTACAAATGTTAGTATTGAAGAGGGCAGTGGGTGTGCTCCAGTCTTCATGTGTGAGCTGATTATAATTTCCCTTCCATTAGGATGAAGCTGCTCAACTACAGAATAATCAAAGTTTACAAACAGTAAAACATGATATTTTTTGATGTTAAAGACAGCAAAATAAGATAAAAAAGAATTGCACTAAAATTTTATTTTAACATTTTCTACCTCTTTTCCAAATTACCTTATACACACGAGGTGTGAACTCTTACCATGCCCTATGCTGAGGTGTTGGGTGGACGTGTGTATTATGGTGTCTAAAACAATGCTTATCCTAGTATCCAGATCCAGGTGACCTACATGGATCTTATGGGTAACAAGAATCTTAAGTCTTATTTAATTGTTTAGTTTCTTAAGTTTCTATTTTTATTGCTTGGCACATATCATGTGATTTTTAATTGTGATTTTTTTTTTTTTTTTTTTTTTTGGCACAGTATTGTTTGAAAAGTCTAAGCTGACAGGAGGTATTTGCTTCCAACAGCTTTTCTGTAAGGCTTTGTCTAGAACTGGTGTTACTCTCCATATATGTTTGGTAATATTCCCGGGTGAAATCGTTTAGCCTGGAGTTTTCTTTTTTGGGAGATTTTTAAACTATATATTCTATTTTTTTTAAATAGATGAAGGGTTATTATATTATCTGTTTCAGTTTGAGTGATCTTGTATCACATATTTTTTTTTTTTTGTAAAAAATATCTTTACTTTATTTAAGTTGCAAACTCATTGGCATAGAATTGGCCCTCATCCTTCTTTCAGTGCTTCCTGGCTTTTTGCTCCTCCCCAGGAGTCTCTGTTCTTTTCTTTGTCAGCTTTGCTAGTATGTCACCTGTCATCTATCCTTCTCCAGAAATGTAGTGTCAGTAGGTTTAAGATTTTGTTTTCTGCTCTCAGTTTTAGTGGTGTTTGTGCCCCCCTCTCTCCATCTCTCTGTCTGTCTCTGTCTCTCTGTCTTTCTGTCTCTCTGTCTCTGTCTTTTTCTTTTTCTCTCTCCTCCCCCTCTCTCCTAATAATAAGGTTGTGTTATTGACTTGAAAGCACTCTGATACAAACCTACACATTTAATATTATAAATTTATCTTTAGCATTATTTTTGCTGCAGCTCAAACATTTTGACATGCGTTTTCATTTTCATTCAATTAAAAATGTATCTCAGGCCTGGAGAGATGGCTCAGCGGTTAAGAGCACTAACTGTTCTTCTGAAGGTCCTGAGTTCAAATCCCAGCAACCACATGGTGGCTCACAACCATCCGTTATGAGATCTGATGTCCTCTTTTTGAGTGTCTGAAGACAGCTACAGCGAGCAGGGCTGGGGCAAGAAGAAAGAGCATCTGAAGACAGCTACAGTGCACTTACAAATAATAAATAAATAAATCTTAAAAAAAATGTATCCCACTTCTCTTGTGGCTTATCTTTGATTCATGGGATATTTAGAAATATGTTGTTTAAAAAGTCCCAAGTATTTGAGGACGTCCTCATGATTTTGCTTCTAGATTTTAGGTGAATTTTCTTGTAGTCATTGCTTATGCTGTATGTGGGTTGTGTGGTTTGAGGGTGTGTTTTATCAGAATCTGTCTTTGTGGATGTTCCATCTACATGGAAGATGCATGTTGGTTTAGTTGATTGAAGTATTCTGGAATGTGGTAAAGGAAGTTGTATAGTGGTGCTATGAAGGTACTCTATCCATGTTTGGATTTTCTGTATCTTGACACTATTTGTTACTGAGAGTGGGGTGTTAAGGTTTTAAGGTAATTGTCCACATGTCAATTTCTCCTTTCAGCTCAGGCCTCACTTTTCCAAGTCTTTCTTTTAGATATGTATGCACTCAGGCTTCTAATGTCTCCTTGGTGAATTGACTTTGATCTGTTATGACACAATTCTATTACTGATAGACTTCCTTCTATGTCATGTGCTTTATCTGATGCTTAATGCATTTTCTTATGATTAATATTCACAAGGTATACTATATTTTAAAATTATAGTTTTAATTGACTAGCCTTATACTTTTTAAATACTGCTTATCATTTGATCTTTCTTTTGTAACTAATCTGAAGTCTTCTGCTTTACTTGTAGATGTTCAAATAGTCACAATTTATTTATTTGTTTCAATGAATGAGTTTAGATTTCTGAGTTCTTAGTTGTTTATATTTATCATATCTTCTCTTGTTTCCTTTCTCAGTGTTGAATATTATTGATTCCATTGAATTTCCACCAAGGAAATCAGTTACACCTCCTTTTCATTTTTCTTAGTAATTTGTTATAATTTACCTTTGAAAGATATTATGTCATAGTATATGTAGTAACAAAAGTCAGATTTATGAATGCACTTGTCTCACCTTCATATCCTTTGTACTGTAAATCATGTATTTGCTGAAGAAAATGGATCATCAGCTCTGAAGAAATTTCTACAAAGTTTTCTATATTCTGGTCTGCTTGATACATGTCTACAGTGTTTAACTCTTTCCTGTCTTTTGTGGTTTTAATCAATTGGTTATAAGACACTTGGTCAGATTCAGATATGATTTTTATGACATTTACTTCCATCTAGAGTAATTGAAAGCCTGATTATTAGTTATTATATGGTCACTATTTTATTAAAGGTATTTAAATTTAATACCTTCTGTAAATACAGCCTTTAATTAATTATTAATTTGATTACACACTTTCAGGCGCCTGAACTATTTGATATTTTCTTGAACTTTGCCATTTAAATTGTTTCTATTTTAACTTTTTCAAAGGTGAATAATAAGATTTTTATACGACTATGAATTAATGGATTTAAAAATCTTTTGACATTTGAGCTGCATTTTTATGAATGCTGAAATATCTACCCAGCTTCAAAACTTTCAGATCAGGATTCAGTGTCCCTCAAGACACCTTTTCTGTGAGCTCTGACTTCTGCTTGTCCATTGCCTGTCAACAGATTTGGAATGAATCTGTCATTTCCCCAGAAACCATGCCTCTTTTCAATGCATGTAGAATTTAGAGACACTATTTAGTTGTCAGGGGTATTTGAAGTTAAATTCTTAAAGTTACTGTTACCAACATGACTTTTTCAAAAGTTTGATATTTTGTATGACTGTCCTTTGCTAGGTTGAGGGAGCTCTCCGCTTTTCACTGGGGTGCTTCTATGATGTAATGGTGTAGCATTTTCCCATATCAATTTAGTTGCTCATGTATTTTTTGTCCTTTACCTGTTGAAATTGCACATTACACTGACTTTTGCACCTTAAGCTAAACTTGTGAAGAAATCAGCTCAGTAACTTTGGAATATTCCACCAGACCCCTCCCCCTCCTAGAAGATAAAAGGTCAGCTTCTAGGTAGGCACCTCTTCCTTTGGAAGAGAGAGGCTAATTACATTCTTCAGACCACAGATGGGCAACAACCATCTGGCCACCTGCAGGTAGGAGAGGCAAATGGGGGATGACCATGCGGCCACCTGCAGGTAGGGGAGGCTCCCAGAGCATGTAAACACAGTCTGCAGGGCAGACCAGCCTTTGGTCACCTACAGACAAGTGGAGTCCTGACCTCCTCATTTCCTAAGACCCAATCAGTTTAAAAGTCACACTGTTCTGCCAATCACTTGCACCTAGTGACTGTTGCTCTGAAAACCGTATAAAGGCTTACCAAATGGGTCCCGAGGGGTCTTGACCTCTCCTTCAGGTGTGGTAAGGCCCCAATGCTTTGGAATAATAAAATCCTCTTGCTGACTGCATCAATCCCCGACTGACTCCATGGTGTTCACTTGGGGGGTCTCCGGAAAGTTAAAGGCTCCCCAGAGTTTTTACATTTGCACTCTGTGGGAAAGTCCTCTTGGTCATGGAGAATCATATTGACATTTCACAGGATTCAGGTTATCAGTGTTTTCTTAGCTTCTGGTGTTGAAGTTCAGAAGAGTGGTTGTCCTGCTCCTCTCTTCTACAGTGACTTCTTCACACTGAGCATTGGAATGACGCTGACTGAGCACAGCTTGGCTCAGGTTTCATCTTTTCTTGACTTTGGAAAAGTTGTTAATGTTTAGATCTGGTTCTCTAAAAGTTTGTTTGTTAGACTTTAATGGTGAAACCATCTGGGGTTGAACTTTCTCCATAGGAAGTGTTGAAATTACTAATACAATATTTTATATGCTAAAGTCCTTTTATATATTTTATATTTCCTGAATAAGTTTTGATCATTTGTGTCTGTCTGTAACAGTTTCCCTGATTTGCTAATGAGCATTCTTAGTAGTCTCCTGTCTTCTTTATTGGGGGTAATGAGATTTCTTAAGTCTATTTCAGTAATCTAAGGCTTCTATTTTTATTCTTGGGTAGTGTAGTTAAACTGATCATTTTTGTTTATTATTTCCAGCTACAAACATGGGTTTTTGCTATTTTTCCTTTTCTACTTCAGAGTTCTAAGCTTATCGTTGCTTCTTTTTCTGTTCCCTGTTCTTAAGGCATTTTCTTCTCTTCCTCCAGTTTCCTAAGGTGGAACTTTAAAGTGTTGACACAAGCTCTTTATCACGTACAATCTGCAGTTGCAGCAATCACTGCTTCTGATGCACTCTGTGCTACAGTTTTGCTTTGCTTTCTTTCACCTGAAACTCTAGCATCAACCACATAATTTGTCCCATGGGGACAAATCCAAATTAGAGTTTTGGAATATTTTATTTTTGGAAAAAACAATTTAATCTCACTTCTTTTAATGGATTGGTGTTATTGCTTTTATTTTGCAAACATTTGTCATTTGTTATCTGTGTCCCTGAATGTACCTCATGAGGAGAAATGTGGACTTTGGTATCACAGCCACCAATTGACTGTTGGCTAGTTATAACTCTTGGTGACTGTTTTGGTCAACGCCCTATCTGCTTATGTTCCATCCCACTCGTGCAACCTCTTATTCTTTCCAACATACAGTAATACTGGGCTAACCTCATCCTAGCTTCCAGTTCTGTGTCCACTCTTAGCATTGATTCCTGCTGAAAAAAATATAAAGCCAAATAAAATATCTTAAGAAGAGTTTGTTGTGGTTAATTTAGTTACTGCACACACCAGAGTTGTGACAACTAGAACAACTTCTTTGTAACAAAATCCATGTTTTGATTTTGGTTTTAGTGTGTTTAGGAACAAATGTCCAGGCAAAATTCTTCAACTGAAAACCTCAAAGTGACAGAGTATTTAGCAATGCATCCCATTTGCTTTAATCTAATTTAATGCCAGTTCCTTTAATCTTTCTTTGTTTCTTTGTTTGTCCTACTGTTTCTTTAGAAAAGTGTGGTTTAACTTCTACATATGTGCATGGTGCTAATGTTTCTGTTACTGGTTTCTGGTTTTAAGTTCTTGGTCTTGTCATTCACTCTTTGTACTGGTTTGCCAGAGCTTCCAATCTACTACTCTGTTGATTAGCTTTCAATTTACTGGTTTATGTTATCATCGTTTTTCTCATACATACAAATACATATTGAATTATTAAATGTAGGCTATCTTAATTACATGTTACAGGCTGGGTAGCTTAAAAAACAATAATGTTATTTCTCCTGCTCTTGTAGGCTAGTAAGTCCATGTGATGATTAACTTTTATTGGCAGCCTGGTTGGATTAAGAAAATCTAGGAAGATGTTATAGTTAGGGTTTTTATTGATGTGATGAAACACCATGATCAAAAAGCAACTTGGGAAGGAAAGAGTTTATTTGACTTACCCTTCCACATTATAGTCCAGCATCAAAGGAAGTCAGGACAGGAACTCAAATTGGGCAGGAATCAGGAGACAGAAGCTGATGCATGGAGAGGTGCTGGCTTGCTTATCATGTACTTGCTCATCCTGTTTTATATAGACCTCAGGACCTCCAGCCTAGGGATGACACCATCCACAATGGGTCAAGCCCTCTCCCATCAATCACTAATTTAGGAAATACCCTACAGGCTTGTCTATCACCCAGTCTTATAGAGTCAATTTGTCAATTGAAGCTCCTTCCTTTCAGATGCCTCTAGCTTGTATCAAATTGACACAAGACTAGCCAGCACAGAAGGAGATAAAGCATACCTGGGTGTGTCTGTGAGGGTTTTCCTAGAGAGGATGACCTGCCATTTTTATGAGGACACCATGCCCTATGTTGAAGATCCAGATAAAACTAAAAGCAAAAGAGGACAGCTAGAGTACCCACTGTCCTTTTTTGCTTCCTGTCTACCATGATGTGTGTGGCCCTGCTCTGACACACCGTTTCCATCACCATGGAGGGACACTCCTGAAACCATGAGCCAAACAAATTCTTCCCCCTTTTTTTTTCCAGGTATTTTGGTGATGGTGATAAAGCAGCAGCCACTACAGTCTATTATTGATGTAGTGAAAATTTTGGTTGGAGTGCGGTGGTGGGGTTTTATGGCCTACAGGGAGCCACCTTGTTGCATCTTCAAGTAGCTAAGAGAAGTCCTGGAGACCCTTTCTGTTCTTGTAAAGGCTTTAGACCTATTGGGATAGGAACAAGCCCTTCTGACCATGTTGTCATTATCACCTCTTCATAAATCCTCCAGATATGGCTGGACTGGGTAGTATGAATTAGGGGAGGGGTATAAACATTCAACTATAAGAAGTAAATTATATGGACCTTTTCTTCTTTCTTTCCTTTATTTCTTAGACAATATTTAGCATACTGTGATCTTATTTCCACTTTTGTGATTTAACAAAATATTTTATTAATTACTCTAAGATAGTTGATAGATTTATTGATTATTTTCATGCATAGCTGAAGACTTTTTTAAAAATTTGAGCAAAATAATTATGTTGCTAACAATCTTACCGCTTATTACTACAGAATGATTTGTGACAGTCACAAAATGATTTTGTCTTACAAGCTGTGTTTGAATAGTTTCCCCAGAGGCAGCTCTTCCTGCAGAATGCATGTCTAGATGATTCATTTGTGAAGTGCTCCACAAAGAAACTGCTGGCGATACAGAAATAAGACAAAAGAAGAGAAAGCCAGAGTAGGGTGTGTAGGCACAGGAAATGATGGTCTCTAGAGAACGGTTTTAGGTGACCTAGAGGGGAGCCCTGAGGTTCTCTCTCATAGCTGCCTCACTTTTGATGAGTCTTTCTATTTCCCACTCTCTTTGGGCATTTATGTATCTCTCCTCCCTGGGGACTTGCAAATTCTCAGGCACCTGGAATCCTGCATGGTGGAATAGCTCCAGCTGCAGGAGGACTGAGTCTGGACAATTGTAGCTGTTGGCTACTGTGAGCAAATACACATGCAAAGAGGGAGTATGATTCAGCTTGGAAGAATTGCTCAGAGTCTGACAGAAGATGTAACACTAGGTAGTGTCTGGGTTATCTGGACCTTGCAGCAGCAACATTAAGGCCATAGATCATTTTAATTCGCAAAGGTAGCTTTCTGAATAAACACCCACTCCTTATCTTCAATGCTAGGACAAGTGATTTAAATACAAACAGTAGCTCTCGGACTGCTTGCACACATACATGTCTTTCACTAAAACATAATTATTAACCTTGTCTCAAATATATGATTGCCACATCAGAACACAAAGACAAGGTTTAGAAGAAAACATGAAACTTGGATTTGCTTAAAGTGGAAGGAGAAGTTTTAATTCTATCTTGCTTTTCATTTCACTTCAAATATAACCAGAGTGGCCTAGACAATTGTGGTGGGCTTGCACAGTTACAGGCTGTGTCAGACTTCAGCTTGGGTTAAAAATAACAACAGAACAATGCATGGGTTTCCAGGTCTGAAATAATGCCCTCTGAAAGTGACACAGGAACAGAGAGAGCCAGTCTCAATCATGTTATGAGCATCAGGACCATAAGCAGAACAGTCAAAAGTCAGCCTCTCTTAGAAAGAGAACACAGGGAACAAAAGAACACAGGCAGCAGAAGGGTTTACAACTAGCAGTGACACATTAGGGTCATTGGCAGTCACAAGTATGTTTGTGTTCCTTAAGAAATTCATTTGATAACATAGTGAGTAAAATCCCATGAGCAACATTACACAAGACATGGGGACAGCCTAATCTGTCAGGCCCAAAGAAGAGATTTTTATTCATGAGTTGTAGGGGAATTAAAAAAAAAAAAAGCCAATTTTATAGATTTATTTTAGCTGGGTGGTGGTAATATACACCTTTAATCCCAACACTTGGGAGGCAGATTTCCAACTTCAATGCCAGCCTGGTCTACAGAGTGAGTTCTACGATAGCCGGGGTTACACAGAGAAACCTCATCTCAAAAAACCAAAACACCAAAACAGAAAAAAACAAAACCCCCAAAAAACAAAAAAACCCCCAAAACCAAAAACCCCAAACCAAACCAAACCAAAAATCCCCAAACAAACAACAATAGCAACAACAAAACAAACCAACAGCAATAAAAATGAAAACAACAAAAAATATTTTAATTTTTATGTGTATGTCTACAGGAATATATGCTACATGTGTACAACTGGTCCCAGAGGGCAGAAGGATGTGTCTGGTCCCCTTCTTATTGGAGCCTGTGAGCCACTAGACAGACTATGCTGAGAACAGAACTCAGGTCCTCTGGAAGCGTAGTAGATGCTCCTAATCATTGCACATCTCTCCACCCCCCAAGTATTCATTGTTAAGGTTGTTCATGGAAGAAAATTTCATTTTTAATTCAAGACATCATCTTGCTGTATACCCTAAGCTGGCCTCCAGTTCCTGATCATTCTGCCTCAGTCTCCCCAGTACTAAGATGACAGCTGCCTACCACTAAGCATAGCCTAAGGAGAGATTCATCAAGGGAATCCAATGTCTTTTCTTTGAGAATGATTGTGAGGAAGAAAGACCCATGATAGCTTGAAAACTCAGTTGAGTAGCCAATATTTTAAGTGCATTTTAAAACGAGGCAAACTCATAAAGGTCTATTCTGTCTTTTGTCAGAAAAGTGCATTATGAATGTTCACTCACCATGCTTCTGGTCCTTCCTTGATACTCTGATAAGAATCACAACCAAAGACATCTTGGGGGTGGGAAAGGTTTACTCCAGCTTATACTTCCAGGTGACTGTCTACAACTGAGGAAGTTAGGACAAGTCCTTAAGGCAGGAGGCTGGAGCAGAAACCACAGAGAAGTACTGTTTACTGGCTCTCTCTTAGTGTACAGAGAAGTGCTGCTTACTGGTTTTCTCTCTGATTCATGCTTAGCTAACTTTCTTACACAGCCCAGACCCTTCTATTTACAGATGGTTCTGCCCATAGCGCACTGTTTTCCCATGCCAATAATCAGTTGAGACAGTGTCTTAGCATAGCCATTGCTGTGAAAAGACATAAAGGACTACATTTAATTGGGGCTGGACTACAGGTTCTGAGGTTCAGTCCAATATCATCAAGACAGGAGCATGGCAGCATCCAGGCAGGCATGGTGCAGGAGGAGCTGAGAGTTTTACATCTTGTTCTTAATACAAACAGAAGATTGGCATCTTCAGGCAGCCTAGAGGAAGCTCTCTCTAAACCCACCCCTACATTGGCACACTTCCTCCAACAAGGCCACACCTACTCCAACAGGGTCACACCTCCAAATAGTGCCACTTCCTGGGCCAAGCATATTCAAACCACCACAGTGAGCCTTTTACAGATATTGTCATCAGACCTAGGTGACTTCTTGAGGTTTTTTTCTTTTCAGTGTCAAGTTGACAATAAAACTAAGCAACAGAGCTCTGTGGACTAAGAAGAAAATGATAAGGCAGCCTAGCTACCACAATCCCTATGTGTCAGGAAATATTTTGAAAACCTTTGGTCAGTTTTGTCTCACCTTCCCTCACATCAATTTCAGTTGCTTGCATTCGTATTCCGTACTGTTGACTTTCAGCATTTATTCTTCCAACGCTTAAGACCCCAAGTGTGTATTAATATGAACCACGTATATTGACGCAAGAGAAAGAAAGCAAACAGACTTGGAAAGTTCTTAGCCTAGCAGTGGGTATAGTATAGAAGGAAGCAGTTACAAACTCATTATGCAAGAACCCGAAGTGTGCACAAGGATATGCTCACTCAGACCTGGAAGGCTTATGCAGACTATTCTGATAACAAATGGCTTCTGAATTGAAAATGGAGAATGATGACTTTATGTTTAGGCATAAGAAAAATGGCTATCCTCCTCTTCCCTAAGTAAAAATTCCCCACTATCAAATATTTCACATTTAAAAATGGGTATTTGCTTCTATTTTTAGTCATTAATTATTTAATATGTTGGGACTAGGCAGTATTCTGGGTTAGCAGCTCATACTAATGCTAATAAATAAGATGTTTTCCTTACAGACTCCATTTTCTTATCCTTCCCTAGATCATGTCATTCATTTATGAAGATTTTGTTTTGATGTGTGGGTTATAAACCATTCTCTTTTATTAAGTAGGGAGTGACAGAAATACCTGAAGTTATAGAAAATACCTTCAAAGTATTATTTCTTTAATTTTCCACTTTTATTTTGTTGAAGTTTTAGACAAGACTTTTCACAATTTGCCCACGATGATTTTAAAGTGGCTGCAGAATAGCTTGGCTCTGGCCCCTTTTATCCATCTCTTAAGTGGCCACTGAGAAATGAGTGAGAATTTGCTCCCTTATGTGTACCAAAGTGCACTGATGCATATTCTTACAAATCTAGAGGGCCTCAGGTATGATCACGTCATTCAGGGACACAAAAATCAACTCTGGGATCAACAGCTTTTGAAAGATGATTATGGTTCAAGAGAGATAGAAAATCACGAAAGTAAACAAGGAAACAACACACTGGGAAAGTGATAAGTTTTGAAGATTTTGCTATGAGGAAAATTGACCTCTATGGAGTTTCCACCATAGAGATGTATTAATTGGTATCCACTGAATTAGGAGCATCTCAGACAGTTGTCAGTAGTTAGAGCATCTTTTGCTTATTAATGGCCTCTAATATTTGGGTCAGTTTTGGCTGAGGTGCTGTTTGCTGGATAAGATATTGAAGGAGATAGAGAGGTTTGGTTATGAAAAGAAACTCAATAATTACTATTCTCATAACACAGAAGAATGTGTGTTAAGTGTTACTATCATCACTCCTGTCCTGACAATTGTTAGCAGAGACTCCATGCCTCTTTCTAGTTTTCTATTCTGATCTGATCAGAACGACCAGGGTGTCAAGTGCATCATGTGGTCCAACACCACATTAAAAGACTTTATTTAATAATATTCTTCTCTTAGTGATTCCCACTCTTTAGATTTTTCCTCAGTTTTCCTTAATAAATCTACATTCACCCTGATTAAATAAAAAAGATTTTATTCAGATTATTGAAATTGGCTAGGCAATTGTTCAACAAATATTCATTTTCTTCTTTCCATCTGCATCAGGACTTGGCGTACATTTCTGGGAAATGACATGGCACAAGGGCACAGGACTTTATCTGGCCAATGGGATCTTGGCTCATATGACCTATGGAAGCATATGGTGATGCTGTTGAACTTTTACCTTGAGCTTCAGCCACCTCCACTGGCTCCTTTTTGGAGCCACATCCAGAGAAGCTCAGATGAGAGCAGCAGGGGATTTTTCTCTTTAGAAAAAAAATTTTAAAAGAGTATATGTAATTAAAATAATACCCATTCAAAGGTTGCATTTGAGTGGAGAGGAAGATTCATTACCATGGGAAAACAGAGTGTATCTGTTTACAAGCACTTCAAGGAGTTGAGGATATAGAGAGTATCTTAAGATAACCTTTGGATTACATCTAATGCTGCCCTCACAAGCTGTTCTGAGTCATGGAGAATTATCTATTCTCAAACCTAAAAAACTCATAGTTGTGGATAATCTTTGGCTAAATATAATAAAACCTGTGACCCTAGACAGTGAATAGAAGTCTAACAGCAATATTGGCTCCATTTACTGTTATACTGGCATAATTAACTCTTATTGGACTATCTGAAGCCTGAAAGTGCAAAGATGTAGTCCTTTGCTGTTAGTTACACAGATTGCTGATGCTTGTCAAAAAGGTTATTGCTTAATATATATCAGGATGTGCTCCCAGTGTCTTCCTATGCTAAAAAGAAACTAAAAGTATTTTGGTATGTGAATGACTTTGTCCGTTTTTATTTTCATGAAGAAATGGATCCTATTCAATATTATGAAATCATATCATTCAGACATAGATTTTTTTTATTTTCCCAATAGTTACTTATGAATCAACTTCCGTGTAGCAAGCATAGAAGGCATAATAAGAACACATGGTTTTTACTTCTAACATCTGGAGGAATTAATGCATAATAAGCCTAGAAGACAGAAGACAGTAGAATAAGTCACATGATTGTTACGTGATTGGTCACAGTACCCAGACCCATCTAACTTGGTCTTGAAGGTGGGAAGGAATTGTTCCCCAAAGGGAACAGTTTCTGAAGATAAATATGAATTAATCATACCTGGGATAATTTTTCTAAGTGAAACTCTGAAAAGGGCTTTGGGGTGATGGTGTGAGGTGTCCAGTCACTGACATTTAGTTCTAGATACATTAGCTGAATGGGACCCTCTAGCTGAAGCAGTCAGCCAGAAGTTGGGGCCAAAGCACTGCTGCAGACTGAGTAAGCCTCGCTCTTGTGCACAAAACTCTTGCTTGAATCTCTGAAATGTTTGAACAGTTGTGGTCAACAAGATTAGAAAGATATGATACAACCAAAATGCTCTGAGCAGAGGTGTCACCAACCACATAAATTAGGAGTCAAAACTGGGATTTTCAGTTGGGAAAAATGATAGCTGAGGCTAAACACTCCCTTTAACTTAATAAAATAGAAAAGGAGACATCAGAAGTTTTCCTGGTCTCCCAAGTCCTAGTTGCCTTGTGTCCTGAGGCCTCACTTCTATATTGGGGCACAAATGAGAGCCAACAAGGGGCATTACTCAGCCTCTGAGCTAGAAATAGTCACCAGTAGTCAGCTTCTTGATTGTGTGTCCAACTACCAAACACTAAACTGCTTTGTCTAGCCTCACAGAAATGATTATCAGAAGGGCATGGGACCTCAGTTATCAACCCAGGCACAGTCATTAATCAATGACTGACAGAGGAGAGATGAAAGTAATCTTGTCTCCTATTTTCCATTCTGGAGTGAGTCTGACATGTGATCACTGCAGGAACTGGCCTACAGTTAAATCGTGGGTCTCTGTTGCCTTTGCCATGTTTCCATTTCAGTGTCACCTTCCCTGACCCCACCCCAACCAATTCAATGGAGACATCACCTTTGGAGTTCTTCAGTATCTTTAATAATTTTGTTTAGTTTTGCATAGCAGATTTATGTTTGTAGTAGACTAAAAGTATATTTTATATCGAATGCTTCTTTTTTTTTTCCTCCTTTTTTATTTTTGATACTTTATATACATTTCCAATGTTTCCCCTTTTCTGAGTCTCCTCTTTGTATACCCCCCATCCCCTCCCCAACCTGCCTCTAGGAGGGAATTCCACCTCCCACCCCACCCCACCCCCGTCCACCCATCCCCATTTTCCCGCCTTGATATTCCCCTTTACTGAGGCCTCTAACATCCTCAGGCCCAAGGGCCTTTCGTCTCTCCCTGATGGCCATCGAGGTCATCCTCTGCGACATATGTGGTCCAAACCATAAGTCCATCAATGTGTATTCTTTGGTTGGTGGTCTGAACTCCAGGAGGACCGGGGGAGAGGGGGAGGTCAGGGCCATTGACTCTCTTGCTCCCTCCATAGGGCTGCAAATTCCCTCAGCTCCTTCAGACCTTCCTCCAACTCCTCCATCTGGGACCTCACTCTCAGTCCAGTGTTTACTGGTAAGTGAAACTTGGGCGTTCTGAACTTTTGGGATAATATCCACTTATCAGTGAGTACATACC
>CM052708.1:99690659-99706905 GCA_028551405.1 Uromys caudimaculatus
AAAAAAAAAAAAAAAAAAAAAAAGAAAATGGGCAAAGGATATGAGCAAGAATTTGCATAAACAAAATAATTTATAGTGTGGGAAAATTAAAAATCAATGAAAAAATGAGAGTTATTTAACTTCTAAGAAAGAAAGAATGAAATAGCAACAAAACACCATTTGTATCTTCCAAACTCACATGTGGCCAGTGGGGAAGGCATTCTTTGGAGAATACAGATTAGTGATGTGGGTCTTGAGACAGTTGTCCCAGTATCTCCAAGTCCATTAAAAGGGACACATTAGTTAACCCCATGGTCCTACTTTTAAGGCAGTTGGCTTTTTTGTTTGTTTGTTTGTTTGCTTTGTTTTTTTAAGACAGAGATTCATAGATTAACATTTTTTGTGTAAATAATATTGCACTGTTTTGCCAAATAGTGAAAAATTAGAAATGCTGGAAATTTCTAACACAAAGGAAGTAGACAAAAATAGCAGAATATTCACATAGAGTTTGCTTTTGAGATGTTCACAATCTAATGTTAAGTGTGTAAGAGCGGGACATGGTATAATATAGCATTACACAAAATACAGAAATTTAACTCATATGGAAAGGTTCTCTGGATAGGGAGACTTAGTGGCAACATATTCTTTTTGTTGAACTTTAATGCACATTGCCCTTACTCTAAAAATCAGATTCTAATGGTCTAGCCTGGATTTCAAGTGGAAAGGGCTAGCTTTTTGTCAGTCTTGTAGTTGTCAGTAATGATCTACAGGTACAGACATCCTTTTCTTTGTGAGTGTTTTCCACTTGGGCTCAGCTTTGGATGCTACCCTGGCACATGGGCCTTGGCCTTTCTTGACTTCTAGTCCTGAATTCTTCCCTGCTGACTTTTCATTTCAACATTTAAAAGGCATCCCAGAAAGAGGATACATGCTTCTGTGGTCCCTTGCAACGCCCATCCTCCTGTGAGCTTCTGCAGTCCAAGTTGCTCAGCTCACTATGCCAGGTCTTCTTAGTACATTATTTCTTAACTTTAAAGCTTACCTAATTTTCACAAGTGCTCACTGTTTTAATCCAGGTCACTTCTCGCTTCTTGTTCTCTGTTTTTGCTTTTGCAGCTCCTCAATCTGTTCTAGGTACAGCTTGAAGTGAGTCACTATCCGTATCCATTCTAGTTCCTCTGTATTTCATTTAGAGGACGAGCCTGGGCCTTTGTAAGGATCTATAGAGCCTACCATGAACTGACCATTGCCCCTTTCCCCACCTTTCGACATTCCTTTTGTTTCCCTCTGCTCGCTCTGACAAGGCCACTTCAGTCCCTGGTCCTTGTGTGGTGGAGCATACTGACCCTCCCTTCCCCAGGCCTGTTCTTGCTGTTCCCTCTACCTGAAAATACTTCCCTCAGGTGTGTTACTGTGTGGCAGTGAGCCTCACTTCCTGTCCTTCTGCTATGTCTTACTGTGTGGCAGTGAGCCCCATGTCCTGTCCTCCTTCATGGTGTACCCAGGCGTGCTACCGTGTAGCCCAGAGCCTCACCTTCCTTCCTCCTGCATGCTGTGCTGATATGAATTACTTTTCTCTCACTTCCTCTATGCACAGATGTAAATTCCATGAAGAAAATTTTAAAGTTTTTAAAGTTTTAAAAAAAAATTTATATGTTTGTATATGTTTGTGTGAACGTGTGCTATATGTGTGCAGATGCCTTGGAATCCAGAAGAGCATGTCAGAGCCTCTGGAGCTAGAGTTACAGGCAGCTATGGGCCGCCTGCTGTGTGTACTGGGAACTGCTCTCAGGACCTCTGGAAGAATAACATGCAGCCTTATCTGTTGAGCTACCTCCAGCTCTAAGGATTTTTAGGTGATTCCCTCTTACATCTTTTACAGGTCATTTCTTGGACACTTGTCCCCAGGTAGGGGTGGCAAAAGTGGCTCTCTGATGTGGCTTTAGAGCTGGCATCCATATCTAGTTCCCACCCAAATGTTCTGTTTTTGGGTTAGCACCATGTCAGAGGTAACAGTTTTAAAAGCCACCATTGCAGCTGATATACCTGCCCCATCATGGTGGATTAAAACCATGAGCCCAGGTGAATGCTCCTTTCTGAAAGCTGTTTCTGTGAAGGATTTCGTCACCAGGGAGAGAAAAGTTCTATCACCAAGAGGCTAAGTTATTGTCTGACAGCTATGCAAAAACCATGATAATTAAACAAAGCATAAATTGGGCTGATATAAAGGTGTTTGCCACACAGGCCTGGCAACCTGAATCTCAGGTGGAATGGGAGGACCAAATCCCAAAGCTGTCCTGACTTCCACATGTGCACATGACACATGTGTCCCTATCATTATCCCTCTCCTCTGTGTGTATGTGTCAGATACATATTAACCCCTTCCCCCCCAGAGAGAGAGAGAGAGAGAGAGAGAGAGAGAGAGAGAAGGGGTGAGAGAGAGAAGAGGGGGAGGAGATTAAGTAAGTTTGTACAACAAAACAAACCTCCAAACCTCAAATTTCTTTGCAAACCAAAACATTGCAACTCCTTTTTTGAAAGTAGTATTTTTTTCTACGGATAAAGTCATTTTTATTATTGAAATGTATGTGTAGCATTCCAAGATATTTCTAAATAAAATGGGGAATTAGAAAATATGGGGGTACCAGGTGACCTGGTGTAAAGTCACTGTGAGAAAGAACAGACTATTCTAAGAGAGAGGAATAGCTTTAGGAACTCACAAAGGCAGTAAGAAAACAGCTTGAAAGTGCAGAGTAGCAGACTGACTGTGCCTCACAAGGAAGTAAACCAAGCTGGACACAGTGTAACTATGCAGGAAAGGAGGAGAAGGGGAGCCCCCTTTCCACAGCTATGCCAGGACATGCCCAGAGCCTCCAAGTTCCAAATCTAGAAGTGGGATTAGTGAGACTGTGATTCTTTGAGCAGATTAGTAGTAGAGAGAAATTCCATTTTGTCACAATGTCACTCAGGACAGTGGCCAGGTACCATCTTTCAGAGAGAACACATAGGATATGAAGTTGGGAGAAAAACTATTGGGGGGAAACATGGTAACTGTAAGTGAACATGATCAGAATAATTTACATAAAATATGTAAGTATATACATAAAATACGTGCATGGTATCTCAAAGAATAAACAATATTTTATAAATACTATATTAAACTATTGCATTAAGTATTCTATTAAAAATTGAGCTGTCCTGGAGACCTGAGAACAGGCAACAAGTATGAATCAAGAAGCCTTAGTGTAAATAGCCACCGTCTCAGGGTAGGAGAGAATTCTGGGAGGCCATTGTGGGGAGTAGGAGGGCTGGCAATGACAAGCTGAAAGGAGCAGCCTGCAGGAGGCTCAGCTCAGGTAACAAGGGCATAACTCCACCCAATAGTTAGAAATAGGCCCTAGTAACTAAGAATATCACAGGAGGATAGTGGATGAGTCAACCTCTGAAACCACACACATATAGGTTCACTTCTGATACACTCCGGCGAATCTCTTACCTGCAGGGCAGTTACATGTGGCAACAGCTTATTTGCTTCCCATACCCCCAGTGTACACTGAAGATACCCATAACTAGAACTTTAATGACTTCAATCTGGGACTTCACCATTGCTGAGGGTGCAAGGTTAAGTGTGGCCAGTAGAGGGCACTAGTACGCAAAGATGGGAGGGTATCTGTGCAACACCAGTATAAACCACAGGAAAGGCAAATTCACAGTCCAGATCACCCTTTCTCAATTGCGTGCATATAACTGGTAATTTCCAACTTTCAAGGAGCCAGAGAAGTGCTACTGAAACATATTATCATTTTTCTTTTCATTTTTTTTTTGTGGTCTTGTGTGCCCTCTTTCATCTTTTAAGTATACAATAGCAGTATTTATCTTATAATTATAAATGTATTATTTTTTATGACTTTTCACACATTCATTTAATTTTGTTTGTTGTTCTAGTTAGTTGCTTTTATTATCCCTGTAATCAAGTACCTGACAGAAGTGACTGAAGGGAGAAAGGGTTGATTTTGGCTTGCAGTTCAAGGGATACAGTCCATTATACTGGAAATGGATGGCTGCAAGAGTGGGAGGTGGTGGTCACTTTTTATGACATCAGGAAGTAGAGAAGGAAGGCTGGTGCTCAATTCACATTCCCTTTTATTTAGTCTTGGACTTTAGACCATGAGATGGGGTCATCCACATTCAGAGTGGGTTTTCCCTAAAGAGGGCAAAACTTTTCTGGAATTTTTTTTTTTTTTTTTAGATATATCATCTTTTTTCATATACCTGGTGGTGTGTTTCAATGGTTATTGACACATTAGGACTAACATCACATGTGACTTTAGCTTGTTTATTTAAACTCATTTGCCTTCATTTTCAAAAGTCTTCTTTTTACATTTAACTAAGTTTTGAAATTTTCATTATTGAGAAATTTAATGTTGGGTTTTTTTTTTTTTTCAAATCTCCACTCCCCTCAACATCATTCTGTATTTTTCCTTGGATTTATTTATCTTTGCTTCTTATTTTTTCCCTGCTTCTTCCTTTTCTAATTTTTTTTTATCTTTACTATGTTTACATGAAAGAATTTCCAACTTCACAGTATACTGAACATAAGCTTTGCCATATTCTGTTGAATTAAAAAGGAATTATTGGGGAGCTCATATACTGCATGTTGTTTTCCTTTGAATGGCAATGTTCCCCCAAAGTTTGCTTTAGGAAGGAAGGAGAGGCTTCAGGAAATAGATAAAAGTTCATGTGTCAGGGAGAACAGGAACCTGAATGACCCTTGAGGGACCCCACTCTTTCCTCACGGTCTTCCTCCAGCCCTTCCTGATCCCAGCATTCCCAGTTCCACCTGCCCCCAGTCCACTGCCTACAGTATATATTCTATGTTATATAAATATATATGCTGTTGTTTGAATTTCTCTAGAGAACACAACTAATAGTCAATAATCTTTCCACATGATTTAGGGTAGAAGGAAACTATTTCCTCCATGACGCTGGTAAGGATGAGGTTGGTTGCTTGTGGTTTCTCTTTCCTTGATGATCTGAGAAGAGCCTGGGTTTGGGCTATGCATTTAATAATTATACCAAGGCCTTCTTTAGCTTCAAGGTGTTCTTGCCTTAGGAGCTGGGCAAGTATGTCTTTTGTCAAAGTCCTCCCCTGGTGACACACAACTGTTAATTCATTAATGCTCAGGTACCCTGCAGGGAACTGGGGCTCAACCTATACTCCTCCCAGTCTCCACCATGACTGAGTCTCACTTTCTGGCAGTGGGGAGTTGCTCATTCAAATCAACTTTTTCTCTAATCATCTCACTTCCAGTTTTCCTCTTTGTTTCTTCTTGGCAACTAAAGCAAATCGTTTGATTCAAATTATTGTTTTGGCTCCTTGATTTTGAAGAAATTCAGCTTAAGGCAATGGCTATCTGCGCAGATGACTTAGGTCCTTAAGAATAGTTACTTACAAGCACTGGGTCATGCCTATTCATCTTATTAACCACAGCAGGTCTCCACTGAATGCCTGGTATACTGTCAGTTATGAAGTGAAGATTACTATTTTAAAACAGAAGCTGATGGTTTGGTGTAACATAGCAGAGGCTCCTGCCATCAGATGCCTGGGCTTCCAGAGTACATCTGTTCCTTTCTTTTATAAATGATGACCCATGTGACTAATGCAGGAATCTCATTGTGGATGATGACTCAACCCCCGAGTCCTCACCAAGAACTACTAGATTCTGAGTGTCAGAAAGCAAAGTATGTTTTGAAATTCCCACTAAGTTATATGAGTCAAGAGCTGGATTCAGCTCAATAGTCACAAACCTATTGTTTGGGAATTGATTATCAGAATCCTTTTAATTACAGGAATTGCTTTGTCAACTTCAGCTTCTCTTCTGAACTAGAAATGAAAGAAAATTGTAACTATATATTTTTGTAAATTACATGTTATTATGAATTAATTTCAGGATACAAATAGCTTTATCTCTGTTCAAAAGTGGTCTTGATCAATAGACATAAAACTACTGAGAATAGTAATGTTCACAGTTAAGCTTTATTGGAGACTTACTTTGTGCTAAGAACTGTGCAAATTGCTTTATGATTTTTTTATTATTAACCTTGATGACATTTTATAAGAGTTATATTTTTAACCTTTGTAGTTGTTATGACCAAAACCAGAAATACTATTGTTGTGTGTATGTATGACCTGGGCTGGCCTAAAACTTTGATCCTGTTGCCTTGGCCTCCCAAGTACTGAAATCATAGATATGCAAAACTGAGTCTACATGAACCTACACTACATAACATACACACACACACACACACACACACACACATACACACACACACACACACACACACACACACACACACACAGAGAGAGAGAGAGAGAGAGAGAGAGAGAGAGAGGGGGAATCTGGCTTCTATTTGTACACACTTATTCCTATGATTGCTTTGTGAGTATGTTGCTGCTACAGTCCACCTTGCTTTTGAAATACTTCTTGTCTCCTTGAAATTCTGGCTCAGTGCTACTTCCTCTAAGAAGTCTTCCATGCCTCCTGCCCTTGACCTGACCAAAATAACTCCTTCATATTTCATTTCAATTGTCAAATGCATGGTATGACCCTTGGCCTGATTTTAGGGTGGTATGCCTTTTTCTCTCCTTTTGTAGTGTCAGGCTTAAGAAGTTATCTTGGACAAGTCTACTTGATGCAATCTGGTACCAAAGGTTCATCTCACTCAGGAGTTGGATGTATATTGTGTTAATTTTCATTGGTAATGTCAGCAAACATCTATTTACCCAAGATCCTACTAAATGACAAAACAAAGGAATGATTCCATTTGTCTAATGTCATGAATCAGTTTATTGTGCTCATTTACTGGAACATGGTGAAGGGATCCTTACAGAAATATGGGTGACTCCAAACAACTGCGTTACTAAAAACTAGCACCCAAGTATAGATAATAACTCCTATATAGCCACAGAGACATCTGTCAGTAAACTTTCAATCCCCTGGGCATCCTAGAAATTCCCCAAACCATTATACACACAAGGCACAATTACATACAGCTTGGAGAGACAGAAGAGAAGAGTGTGGCTGAACTTTTGTGTGAGGTCTAACGCTCCTCCTCTCTCTTCCTCTTATAAGAGAACATCAATACGCTGGATCTCATTGAAGGCCTTATGCAGATAATTACAGGTATTCTGATAAATACTACAATAGCTTTATTGTGACCAGAGTACAATGGTTTATAATATATTATCAAGTCTGAAGACTAGGATTATATATATACTCAAAACATCCTTAATAGTCAGGAGCTAAGCGAGGGGTTCATAGTTGTACTTAGATAACATGTGCTTGAAAAATACTCTGTTTAAAAGGATAGCAATATGATGACAAAGAAAGATTACAGTGTGGATGATAATGAGACTAGTTTGCTCTCTGAGGCACATCTGCTCATCAGCTGGACCTACAAGGGGAGCTGGCACAATTTATGTATGAATTTCTGCTTCTTGCTGAATATATGCACATGGATTCACCAAATCAAGCAGTGAGTGGAAGGGTTTCAAAATGTTTATGGCTTTATTAAATAGTTCAACGGTTTCTTTTCTTGAAGTATAACTTCTGCAGGAAAAATCATTTCCTATGCAATTCACTTATGAAGAAAATTGGAAAGAGACTTCTGAGTTTGTCTTTGGACCTTTGCTAAGAACAATGTGTTATTGAGAACAGTTGGATGAAATCCATGAAGAAGTCCTCTAGAACCTGTACTTACCAGGGAGCACACTGCTGAACAGAGAAAGAAGAAAGCTGAGGACACCTGAGAATCGATGGCCACTTAAACCAGTTTCGATGACTATATTTTCTCCTGTCCTAGAACAAGAGTGTTTAATACAACTTCCTTATATGGTGGAAAGGTTCCATATCTGTACTGTATACTGTGATAGGCACATGAACCCTGGAGCACTTGAAATACATCTTGAACAAAGAGAGATGCCCATTAGACTTCCATATTTTCTATAAATGCTATAAATTATCTCATTACTATTTTCATATTTTTATATATTGAAATAACATTTTATACATGTTAAATTAATTATAGCATCTAAACAACTTTATTTGTCTCTTCTTGTTGCCTTACTCTTCTTGTTCTTGTTCTTGTTTTCTTTCTCAATCTCAGTCTCGGTCTCCATCTTGGTCTTCTTTTTTCTTGTTGTTTTAGTTGCTTTGTTGTTGTTGTTGTTGTTGTTTTTCTTCTTCTTCTTCTTCTTCTTCTTCTTCTTCTTCTTCTTCTTCTTCTTCTTCTTCTTCTTCTCCTCCTCCTCCTCCTCCTCCTCCTCCTCCTCCTCCTCCTCCTCCTCCTCCTCCTCCTCCTCCTCCTCTTTCCTCTTCTTCTTCAAATAATGATTCCTAGGAAACTTTAAGAGCCAGTCACTTGGGAAGAGTCTTCCACCAGCCGGTTCAGATGAAGATGTAGAACTCTCAGCTCTGCCTTTGCCACGCCTGCCTGGATGCTGCCATGTCCCTGCCTTGATGATAATGGACTGAACCTCTGAACCTGTAAGCCAACCCCAATTAAATGTTGACTTTTATAAGAAAAAAAAAAAGAGCCAGTCACTTGCTTCTGTTTCCACCAAAAAACATCACTCTGGACAATATAGCTATTGATTTGCTATGAGAAGTTCCTGGACCTTCTTTTCTTCTCTTTAATAAGTAGAAAATTCCAGAAGACCTCTAGTCTCCCAAATAGAAACAATAGTCTGGAGATGTGGGCTTCTCTGTGTCCTCATTGATATGTTTGGGTAAGCAAAATATACTAGTGCTATTTTCCAGGATGGAGGAGTGTCTGGGCTCTAGGAAGTTTTGTTATTCAGAGGTCATTCAACATGTTCCACCCATAGCTAGAGCCATGTGTTGCTTTAAGTTTTACCTTGCATCTTTAAAAAATTAATTAGTATTGTGTGTGCCTCTGTGTATATGTGAATGCATGCATACATGTGTATTCCAACCACAGAGTGCATGTAGAGATCAAAAGACAACCTGTAGGAGTTGGTTCTTTCCTTTCACTATGTCCTAGAGATTGAAATCAGGTTGTCTGATTTGTGGCAAGTACTTGGAATTTCTTGGCAGAATTCACCTTTTGTCTTCTTACTGTTTTGATATTTGAATTTGTTATCTGACTGTGGTAGTTTGAATATGCTTTGACCCAGGGAGCAGCACTATTTGGAGGTGAGGCCTTGTTGAAGTGGGTGTGGACTTGTTGGAGGAAGTGTGTCACTGGGGGTGGGGTGGGCTTTAAGATCCTCATTCTAGCTGCCTCGAAGCCAGTCTTCTCCTGTTTGCCTTCAGAAGAAGTTGAACTCTTGGTTTCTCCTGTCCTATGCCTGCCTGGATGCTGCCATGCTCTCACCTTGATGATAATGAAATGAACCTCTGAACCTGTAAGCCAGACCCAATTAAATGTTATCCTTATAAAAATTGCCTTGGTCATGGTGTCTGTTCACAGCAGTAAAACCCTACGCTGCCTAAATGACATTTGTAATTCAGAAACTAATTTTTTAACCCTTTATCAAGGTACACAGTTTATTATGCCAGGAAGCCACTTAGATAGGCACATGGAGTATATACATAAAAAATAATGCTTCTGCCCAATTTCAACATTCCTTAGCTATAGATTCCTTGAGGCTACTGACTCTCTGATTCCTTAGAGATCTTAGGTATTTAGCCTGGGATTTTGACTTCTGAACTGAGAAAAAAGAATAAGTTACTAAAATTCACAAAAGGAAGTTATTATAAATATCTATGTGGTAAGGGGCAGAAAACACATTTTTTGATAACCTGATGTAGCACAAAATATAAGGAAATAATTTGGATTGTTATCCTGAAGTTTCCTCACTTCCTGCTGGACAGAGTTACAGGCTCCATCATGCTTCTTTACCCTGCAGATATCTCAAAGGTATTTGGTGGCTGTTTTCTTTCAAGCAATCTGTTTTCTTGCTAACTCTCCCTACCATCAAAGTTTGTTGTTCCAAGATTGAGTATTAGAAACAAAACCTAAGTTCTTGGATTGGTATCTGCCCAGTTATATGTTGTGCCTAATGTCCCTGAAAGCCAACAGTTAAATAGAGACTGTCTGACAGTAAGACAGTAAGCTAAGAGTCTAATACCAAGGGGCTATTATAAAGCACCTGTTAAAGCCTCTCATGGACAGTTTTTCTTTTGTCTGGCAAGCTAGAGAGAGATGGTGGAGTTAATGGGACTGGGCCAGAGGAAACACATGATTTCATTAAGCTGGGGTTTAGCACTGTTTTTATGTTCTTTTGCTATGATGAAACACCATGACCAATGCAACGCAAGAAAAAACATTTAATTGGAGACTTGCTTACTGTTTTGGAGGGTTATTCCATAAACTTCATGGTGGAAAGCATGGCAGCAGACCATTGTGATGCTGAAGCAGTAGCTGAGAGCTTTAAATCTTGATCTGCAGGCAGCAGGGAGACAAAGAGAGAGGGGCGGGGAAGGGGAGAGAGTTGATCTGCAGGCAACAGGGAGAGAGAGAGAGAGAGAGAGAGAGAGAGAGAGAGAGAGAGAGAGAAGACTATAGGGAGCTAGAGTGGATTTCAAAACTTCAAAGTCCACCCCCTGTGACATACCTTCCAAAATAAGTTCATACTTTATAGTCCAAGCAGTTCCACTAACATGATCAGACATTAAAAAAATGTGAGCTTATGGTGTTACTCTCACTTAGCAGTGATAAATGTTTCTCTTGGTTCTTTCCTTCTGTCCTGACTTGTTTGGGTCAGAAATATTTAGTTCACTTCTTGTTACACAAATTTGTGTCTTCTATTTTACTGCAGAATGTGATTCTCATTCCTAGAGTAACTTTGTCTTTCCATAGGAGTATGCTGTGATAAGTTCATGAATTCATCCTGGGATCATGGAAGTGTAGATAACTTCCTGTGAACTATCATGAAACAAGGAGAGTCACATACTGTCAGGTGCCAGTGTTGCCTCCTGGAAAAGTGGGCCTGTTTAAGGATTCTGTGACCCAAAGAAGTTCTTTGGCCAACAAAGTTCAGTCTCAGGAAGACAGCTGTTAAGTGCCAGGGTTTTAGTTACATACTTTAATCCAGAAGTCTCTCATTCCAGAGGATTCCATTTAGATCAAACATGAAAGTACATCCCTGACTATCGCTGATGCCAAAAAGCCCTTGCTGACAGGAGCTGGTATAGCTGTCTCCTGAGAGGCTTTGCTAGCACATGACTAATACACATGCAGATGCTTGCAGCCAACCATTGGACTGAGACTGAGGACCCCAATGGAAGTGTTAGGGGAAGGACTGAAGGAGCTGAAGGGGATTTGCAACCACATAGGAAGAACAACAATATCAACTAACTGGATCCACCTAGAGCTCCCAGGGACTAAACCACCAACCAAAGAGTATACATGCACGTATCCATGGCTCCAGCTATATATGTAGCAAGGGATTGCCTTATCTGGCATCAATGGGAGGGGAGATGCCCCTGGTCCTGTGAAGGCTTGATGCCCCAGTGTAGGGGGATACTAGAGTGGTAAGGTGGGAAAGCACCCTCTTAGAGACAAAGGGGAAGGGGATTGGGATGAGGTATTTGCAAAGGGGAAACTGGGAAAGGGTACAATATTTGAAATGTAAATAAATAAAACCGCCAATAAAAAAGAAAGTACATATGAACATACATATGTGCATGTACAGAACCTCCGCTTCCCTACACAGAAATTCTTAGTGAACCAAAGGTATATCATAAGTTCATGACAGATGCTACTAAAATATGCAATATTATTTTATGTCTTTACAAATTATAGACGTAGTAACTGTCCCTACATGTGTTGCAGGTTTAGCTGCTGTCTCATGTGTGTCATCAGTTGGAAGAGAGTAGAGGAGCTATGTTTATGTTCAGTATTCTGACCTATAAATATCAAAATTATTAGCAGCCTAACACTCCCCGAAAAAAGTGAGTCTGAGATGACCACCAGTCTGGTGTCTGGGGGCCTGGAAAGAAAGCTAGCCTGAGATAACCACCAGTCTGGTGTCAGGCAGGCCTGGATGGACTCCCAGAATGGGGAGCAAGCTGAAGACAAGAAAATCCCAATCTTGGACCATAGGCTATGGGCAGGAGTGAGCTTGAGATAGGCTACTCTCTCAAGAAGCCACTTGGGTGGGCTGGGTGAGGAGCAAGCCTGTGATGACCACCAGACTGACAGTATGAGGCCCAGACTGGGAGATAACCTGATATGACCACTTGCTGGGTGCTGTGAAGGCCTGGTGGGGAAGACCATGTCCCAAATGACCCTTCCATAATGCACAAGCAGGGCATAGCACTCCTGAGACCTCTTCTGAGATGACACCAGATACTCAAAGATCCTGACATCACTAAGAACAAATAAGTGGTGGAGAAATGGACATAGAAGGTTGTGGCACAATGAAGAGAGGTAAAACTAGAGACTCAAGTGTATTGAGGAACAGCCTGACATGAGTAGCTGGTGATGTTACCTGGAACCATGATGGGGTCTTGGCCTGTGGGGCCACTGGGGACCATGTCTGAGTTCATGGACCTGCAGCAGCAGAGGTTTGTCTGTTACCACCAAAGCCCAGGTATATGGATGTCTGCATCTGGTCTGGTCTGCAGCCTGGGGACATGTTGATGTCTGAGGGCTGTGCAGAACTGGCCCCACCCCTCACCTTGACATCATTGGAGAGCTAGCCCTGCCACTTGTCTGTCGAGAGGTGACATGGGCAAGGGAGCATTTCTCCACCTGTCACCTATGCTAGGCTGAAGAGTTGGCCCTGAGACCATCAAAGCCAAAGAGTTATCCCTGGCATTCACCTGGTGTAGCATTCAGGAGAGCAGGCTCTGCATCTCACCTGGACAACACAGTAGAGATGACCCTGGTGTAGCAGTTCTGACTGAGCCAGCCCTAAGAGTATGAGAAGCGCAGAGACAGCCCTGCCTATTTTCTGTGTGATGGTATCAGCAACTGAAGGATTCCCCCTTTTGCCCTTACCACTGGTGACAGGAGAGAGAGTTGGCCCCTACAGAATCATGAGAGCAGAGAAATGTCCCTGCCCTTCATCTGGGCAGCACAGTAGAGCTAACTTTGATGTCAGGGATGCAGGTGAGCCAGCCTCTAGGGTATGATCATGGAAGATCTGGTCCCTCAACTTGTCTGTGATGGGGCAGTATGAGCAAGGAAGAGATTTCCTCCTCCAACCTCACCCCTTGCCATCTGCTGCCCATGAGAGAGCTAGCCTGGGGTCATGAGAGCAGTAGAGCTGTCTCTGTCCTGATCTGGGTAATATAGTAGAGGTAACCCTGGATGTGTGGCTGCAGGTGAGCCAGGCCTGAGGGTGTGAGTGAAGGAGAGCTGCACTAGCTTCTCATCTGCTGGGCAATGGTGTGGATAAGGGAGAAATGCTCTCTACCTTTCCCTCACCCATTGCCATCTATGGCAGGCATCTCTCATCATCTATTGCAAGTGGGAGAACTGGCCCTGGGATCACAAGGATAGGATAACTGGCCATGACTCTTACCAGTGGCAAACACTTGAAAGAGCAGGCCCTGCACATCAACTGGTCAGAAAAGTTGAGTTGGCCCTGGTTGTAGGGGTTGCTGGTGAGCCAGTTCCAAGGGCTTGAGAGTCGGAAGGCTGGTAGGCAGACCAGCTCAGAGACTTTTCAGGCCCAGATGTGGGACTTTGAATTTCCTCAACATCTACTGTGGGACCCTGAAAGCAGCCTGGTTTCTGGTTGAGCTAAGGTTTAAAACCCTACCTCATTGATAAACTGCTATTCCAAACTACAGGATCTCTATAACACAGGGCAACAATGGGATATCCAAGAGGAGTCCCAGTGAGGATCCAGTATTGATAGAGTAGCAGAAGTCAGAGGCCTTGTACCAGACCTACGAGTCAGTGCAATGAACATTTGCAAGAAAAGAAGGGTGGGCAAAAGTGTTCACTGTTACACACTATAGATCCACAACAATAATTCTTGTCTCTGTTGGAGGGTAGACTGCAAGGGTGGAGGGTGGGTGTGAAGAAATGGGTAGATGAGTGAGATTGAGGTGCATGATGTGAAACTTGCAAAGAACTAATAAAAAGTCAAAAAATTATAGACATTTTAGTAATGTCTTTCTGCTCTGAATGCACAACGCATGATTTTGTTATATACACAATCCTGTTGCTCATTCAAAGGTTGAAATCCTTCCTTTAAAAATTTTATAGATTAATGATTTCACCCTTCCCACATTAAAAAAAACATGAATCTAGAGAAGAGATTTTATTTTCTCAGCTCTCTTTTTGTTTTTGTGAATTGTCTGTGTTAATCATGTCTCATCCTGTCCTGTCTTAAGTTATCTCTGCTTTCTTCAGGCTAAGGTGAGTCTCTTTAATTTTGACTGTTTGGCATGCTTATTTTACCAGGAGGAATGCACCATTCGCCTGTTAGGTGTCTCTTGCTGCCTGCTGAGAAGCATGGAGACCAGGTTTCCAGCTTTTTTGCAGTGCCTCTCCCTGGGTTTAGGCATGATGACTGTTTAGCTGGGGTCAGCAGAGCACCTATACATGGTTCCTTTTGGAGGAACTTTTCCAGGAGATGTGTCTGCAGTGGTCTGTCACAGTGGGGCAGCTCCAAATGTGTTTCAACAAACTGCTTTCAACTTTCCTCTATTTCATCACCAGTAATAGTCATTTGTCACTTGCAAGCAAGAAATTGCCAAGGCCCAAATCAGTTTAGAAAGAGTGACATGAAGTGACATTTTTCAAATGCTGAACTTGCTCCAAGGGGAAGAACAAGTTTACTTGGGAGAAAGTGGTGGAACAAGAACAAATAGAGTATTCTCCTGGAGGAGAAAATGACTTTTCCTCACAAATGGGCTTTCCAAAGAGAGCTGTGCCGAGATCAAACAAGAGTGAAAAGCTGTCCCATCTTTTTGTGACATTTAGTTTAGAAATGTTCAAATATTTTCAGTTTCAAAGCATAAAGTGACATTAAAGTAATCTATATTTAATTACAGACTCTTGCCATCTCAATGTAAATTTGGGAGTTTCTTACCTGGAATGGTTAATGGTAAATGTCCAAGCTAGAAGATATGCTGATTGGTCTATTTTCTGTGTAACAACAGAAAACTGGTGATTTATACAGAAAAGTGTTTATCTCATTCACAGTATTGCAGACTCTAAAAGCAGGATGTTAGAGTCACCTGGCATCTGCTGAGGAGCCTCATGCTCCTTCAGCATGGCAGAATAGCAGAAGAGCTTTATGTAAGAGAGGTTACATGCCACAGAGGCAAAGACGGTGCCACACAGGCTTATAAGAGTTCACAAGAACAAATCTATTTACCAAAGACTCAACTCACTCCCACCAGACAAAGTTCATTCACAACATAGCCTAACCCAGTTTTTAAAGAAGATATATTAGTCACTCCAAACCCAATCACTTCCCATCTAGTCCCTTCTCATAAACTTTTCCTTTCCTCTCAGTACCCTTATGTGGTGTCCTATGTGTTCAGCACAGAGCCCTTTGGGGAGAAATTACATCCAAGCTCTACTACCTGCTGAATGAATAGATATCATACAAACAGATTTACTAAAAATTAGAAAGTGTTGCTACTGGCAAGTTTAGAAAATGGAGGAAGCCCTGGACAAACAAAATTGTGAGTGAATGTTGGTGTGGGCACAGCCATGACAAGGACCAAGGCCTAGGACCCATGGCAAAGCTTTTCCCAAAATGGGTCAGGCTTAGACTTGGCAAAACCTTTTTGGGTCCCAAGAGTAGTGTTTAGGAATGATTGAACAGTGTGTGCAAAAACTAGCAATTGCAGGTTCCTCATTCGATGCTTACAGCCTAAGCATGATCACCTCCAGAGACCTCACACCAAAACTAGCTAACCCCTCACTCTGGGCAGTGCCTGCTGAACATGCTGAGTTCCAGCTTATGGTGGTATTAAGTGTGGCTCCACTGGACTATGCACAATCCACCTGACCACCACTGTTCCTTATTAATGTCTGTGTCTGTCCTTACTCCATTCCCTTCTTTCCCAATCAGAATGGTCCAGTATGAAACCTCATTGGTGACATCAGGTAAGTTAATACTGTGGTGTCTTGAGTTTAGCTGAAGGGGAAACACAATAGAACAACCTAACAAAATAGTCCTGACTTTGAAAGTTTACTCTTAAGGGAAAATGATATCCCCTGAGTCTTGGTTGGATTACTGAGTAAGCTGTACAAGGCTGTTGGTGTCTAT
>CM052708.1:99707405-99738879 GCA_028551405.1 Uromys caudimaculatus
CAACCAACAGATTGGGAAAAGATCTTAACCAATCCTACTTCCGATAGAGGGCTAATATCCAATATATACAAAGAACTCAAGAAGTTAGACTCCAGAAAACCTAATAACCCTATCAAAAAATGGGGAACAGAGCTAAATAGAGAATTCTCAACTGAGGAAATCCGTAGGGCTGAGAAGCACTTAAAGACAGAAGCTGTTTTTTAAAATGAGGGGTGAAAGCTATACTTTGATATTTGCATAAGATAGCTCTTTAGAATATAGCTTGAAGTAAATGACAGGATTGATGACCTTACCAGCCATGAGTCTTGGGTAGGTTTATACTACACGCAAGAATCCTCTTCTATTGTGCAGGGATTAATTCTAATTAGACACCTATTAGTTACCCCCAAGACATGTGTTACTATTTAATTTTTGGGGATAACTTGTCAGGCTGGCCATTGTGGTTTTCAGGTTTAACAGGTGATCAAAATGCAGAGGAAAAGTAACCAGTGTCACTTAGTTTATCTTCAGCACCATTTCTTCATGTAAGGCTCAGGGAATATTGTAAAAGGGGTGGAGAGTTTGTAAAGCCAGGATGACTGCTGTGAGACAGTGTACAGTGTTTCATAGATGTGATGCACCTATGAAATCTCAACAATATGTTTGTGTAAACAAGACCAGCATAGGGACAACCCTGGCCCATATGCCAACAAGGGATGGGAGAAACTTCACAGATCTCTATCCATAAATGAAGAAATATAGACAATCATGGTTGTTGAGTGGCAGAGAGTAAGTTTTCGACAGGGATAAGATTTCTGGTTATCCAATCTCAAGTGATGTGAGCTAATCACACGTATGTATGAGCAATACTTAATAGACTAAGTAGGTACTGTATAAGAGATCATCAATTCAGGCATGAGTTAAGAGAAGAGATGGAGGTGAGAGAGATAACAGTAGAAATTATTTAAGTCCAGTATGCTCATGCATGAAATTCCCAAAAGCATTACTAAAAAGAAAAGAATGAAAGCTGAATATATCAAAGCATTCCTCTGATGAAGTCGTGTAACTCTCTGTGTGAGTTTTGCTGCATATAGTTGATTGCTTATTCAAAGATGATTGTAAAATCAAATGGCATGACATATACTTACCCAGAATCCTACTGCACTCCATCGTGTGTTAAAGTCTAACCCTCTTCACTTTTTTCTGGGAAGGGTATGGCTGTTGAAAACAGCAAAAATAGTGGTGTGTGATTTCTGAGTCATCCCCTCCTGAGGCAAGGCCGTGAAGAAATGATCATTTTCTTAAAGAGCGAATGCTCAGCCTAAGGCCTTCAGCCGCCATGCAAACAGCCTGATGACCTTGAGAAGGTCATCTTGTGAAGAACCAAATCCAGCCTGTAGAAGCTCTGAGACTGCCTGGAAGGAAGAAGGAGAAGTCAGTCTCGACCTCAGTAGTTCTTGTGCCCTGAGGTCTTAGCCCCAGTCACTATCTAACTGCAACTTCAACAACTCCAAGTTAAACTCTTCCGGGTAAGGCCTTTCCATCTCTATATCATGAGAGATACATTTTTTCCTAAGCTAATTGGTTTTAGAGCAATTTATCACAGATCAAGAAAGAACTAAAATAGATGTATTTTCCTATTTTAGCTGTTGAAATGGTTATTTTTAAAATCGAATTTTATTTTTTCCTGTAATGATACTTGTCTTTTTTTACTTTCATGTCTCAGCGATCTCATATGTTCATACCCAATTCTTCTAAACAGTTTTCATTTGCCAGCTTTGAGTTTTCATTTCTCAGGTAACAAACAAGCAAACAAACCAAAACAACAACAACAACAACAATAACAAACTCTCACAATTAAAAGTTTATAGAATGCTGATATGACTCCCTGATAACGAGTGGCTGAGTTTTGCAGTTTGGGTATTTGGAGAAATAGTTAAATATTTGCTTGATAAAAATGAGAGGAAAAATTGAAAAATGAAATGAAACACTATGGATAAGAAGCACAGCTCTTATAAAATCAGTTATAATGAAGGCGATAGGTAGTGGTAGGGTTCAGCCTTGCCAAAAGCTGGTGATGGCCCGGAGTAAGTCTTCAACGTGAAATTATGCTCAACTGTGAAGGAAAGAACAAACTTAAAACACATACTCAAGGTTATGAATGTGGCACAAAAGATTCTATCTAAAAGATAAATTACACTTAGGGATTTTCTAATTACATTTTTGCTCTGGACTCAGGACCTCTATTAGTCTATTCCATTTTAATTAGCTCCAGTACTGGGTGAAAGTTTGGTGAAGATTTTTATCACCTAAATGGATTCCTGGATGGAGAACTTACTTGTGATGATGATGCAATAATGAGAGGTGCTGATGGACAAAGCAGGCTGGTGGAGTTCAACCTGGAGCTGTCATACAGCAGTAAGAGTCTAGTTCCTGCTGTGGAGGAAGAAGAGATTGGCTTTGGGTTCAGTGTGAAGGCATCGCAAGCCCTGCATTTTAATTGCGTTCCGGCTCACTATCCTAATGACCTTTCTACTAATGTAATCAGTTTCTGCACTCCACTCCTTATTCTCCTTCTTTAACTGTGTGGATTGCTTGACTTCCTAGTATTTGTCAGAAACATATTACATAAAATTTATAGAAGTATTTTCAAAGAGATGACATTTACTATACATATTGCATAATATCTAGTATGTAATTTTACATATTACATTGTATTGTATATTAAAATTAACAACACACTTTAGTGTTTTAATGATTTTAATAAAATTAGAAATTTGTTTCTCAGATTTCAACATTTATACTCTTACTTTCCATTTTTTAAATAAACATATTTAAATTTTTTGTGTGTAGTAAGTACAGGTATTCCTGTGTGTATGTGCAATCACCACATATGTGAGGATGCCTGAAGATTCTAGAAGAGTTTGTTGGATCCTTCAGAGTTGCAGTTACAGGAGTTTGTGAACTACCTGATATGGGTGTTGGCAACCAGACTCTGCTCTGCTAGAATAGTACTATGTGCTCTTATGTGCCAAGTCATGTATCTACCTCTTATTTTTGATTTCCATCCATTTGCCTGCGAATTTCATGAAGTCATTGTTTTTAATAGCTGAGTAGTACACCATTGTCTAAATGTACCACATTTTCTGTATCGTTTCTTCTGTTGAAGGACAGCTGGGTTGTTTCCAGCTTCTAGCTATTATAAATAAGGCTACTATAAACATAGTGGAGCATGTGTCCATGTTATATGTTGGAGGGTCTTTTGGGTATATACCCAGTAGTGGTATAGCTGGGTCTTCAGGTAGAACTATTTCCAATTTTCTAAGGAACTGCCAGACTGATTTTCAAAGTAGTTGTACTAGCTTGCAGTCCCACTAGCAATGGAACATTGTTCCTTTTTCTTCACAACCTCACCAGCATCTGCTGTCACCTGAGTTTTTGATCTTAGCCATTCTGATTGATGTGAAATGGAATCTCAGGATTGTTTTGATCTGCATTGCCCTGATGACTAAGGATGTTGGCCATTTCTTTAAGTGCTTCTCCACCATTTGTGATTCCTCAGTTGAGAATTCTCTCTGTTTAGCTATGTATCCCATTTTTAATAGGGTTATTTGGTTCTCTGGAATTTAACTTCTTGAGTTCTTTGTATATTTTGTATATTATCCCTCTATCAAATATAAAGTTGATAAAGATCTTTTCCCAATCTGTAGGTTGCTGTTTTGTCCTATTGACAGTGTCCTTCAGTGTCTTACAGAAGCTTTGCAATTTTATGAGGTCCCATTTGCCAATTGTTGATCTTAAAGCATGAGCCATTGATGTTTCATTTAGAAACATTTCTCCTATGCCAATGTGTACGAGGATATTTCCCACTTTCTCTTCTATTATATTCAGTGTATTTTGTTTTATGTGAAGGTCCTTGATCCACTTGGTCTTGAGCTTTGTACAAGTAGATAAAAATGAATCAATTTGCATTCTTCTACATGCTGACCATTTTCTCATAAGCATCTTGTGAAGGGATTTGAAAAGTTCTGCATTAATTGTATGGATTAAATAAATTTCATATACTTTTGTTTTTGTTTGTTTGTTCCTCTAGAAGCCAGGTACCACATTTTCTTATTATGCCTTGTGTTTGCCAGAGTTTAATACTAGAAAACACTAACTTTCTCTGTTTATGGGAACTTCCAATTCTAAGGTAAAGCATTTGAGGTGGCTAAAGTTAGACATGCTTAAATGATTTTATTTCTACAAACTCTTATAAATAACAATTTCCAACTATATCTTTCTAGTTAAATGAAGATGTTGGCAATGTGTCTTTCCATGATTATATGCAGCATTTCCCACCTTAAACGTCCTTCCTTCCTTCTTAATTTCTTTCTTTCTTTCTTTCTTTCTTTCTTTCTTTCTTTCTTTCTTTCTTTCTTTCTTTCTTTCTTTCTTTCTTTTGTATTTTCTAAATGCTATAAGGCATCTGATTGGCTATAACATTATTTCAGCTATAATTTGATATGAAATGGTAACTTCTTTTAATTAGATAAATAGTCATTTTCTTTTTCTTATTAAGCTTTTAGGAGGGAAATCAATAAAGGTGAACTACTGAAAAATTCTGTTTTAATCTTTGTAAGAGAAGGGGTTGAAAGGACTTAAAATGTGGCCCCTATAAAATTAGAATTCTGGTGCTTCAAGTCGTTGATAGGAAACAATGCTAGTACCCTGGAGTTGAGCATCCTTACAACTGGAGGACATTCTTGTCAACTTTGTTGTCAGTGAGTATAATTAACCACATTGACCTTTGCTTCAATGATATGGAATAAAAACATTGAGATTAGGAGGATGAGTTCCATCTTTTTTCCAGAAGTCAAGAATGTTTTCTACTTATGGACTGTATTAAGCTATAAGGGCCAACTTTCTCATAGCTATGCTGTTGAGAGGCACACAATCAAAAGAAAGTATTTCTCTATTTTTTTCCAGGCCTCTGAAGAATAATGTATTTCAAGATCCTGCCTCTCCCTGATGCCTAAATTTAACAAAGTCTTTAAATCTTCTGGAAAATTTCATTCCCTTCAGTCATTGTTACATGACAACAAGAGACTGGTGGAGACAATTTCTGATGTTCCCTGGCCCAGCAGTCTTAACTATACTCAGAACTACATTGCATGTATTCTAAGTTTACAGACTATACTAGTCACCTTCTTAGTAATTTCTTGGCTTGCTATGTATTAAGGAAATTCTCAGTAAATATACCATCAAATTTTAGCAATGCCTTCATAACCCTGTTAGACAGAAAAAAAGCAGAACAAAGAGACAACAGCATCAGTGAGTAAAACATGCATTTAAGTACCTCATGTGTTTCTATTCATTTACCTATTTAGCTAATGACCCTCAGGAATTGTTTTGGGTATTGTAGATATATCATGAACAGAAATCCCTTCTCAGGAACTTCTTTCTTGGAAGGGGTTGAGGATAGGAGACTTAAGGGTGGCTATAAACTAGTACATTAACATTTAAAAGAAGAGGTTGCCTTCTCTCCTCTTGCCTTGAGTGAGGGTTGACCTGAGGTTGAGGGTTGACCCTGACATGATGGAAATAAACCTCTTGTTTTTGCATCTATCTATGTCTCAATGTCTCACTTGGGGGCTCCTCAAAGTAAGTACTACTGACTGAAGGGTCTTACATTTGAGGGCTTTGTCCAGGATTCGATGAGACACCCCCCGCCCCTCGAGAGACCACCGACGACTAGAATGATCGGAGGGAAAAAGACCAAGATCAGCAGGCAACAGGCACCTACCTGTGTTTGTGTTTGTCTGTCATTTGCTTTCACTTTTAGTTTGCAAGCACGGTGTCAGCTGGAAAGCCTCTAGTCTGGTTTGATCAATTGTGGTGGGCCAACATGCCTTAGTGGGGAGTCTAGAAGACACTTCAGGCCCCCCTGGAGTGAGTTGTGAGTATCAGTGGGAGCTGACCAAGTCTTGCTATAACCTGGTCTCTGTGCCTGTGGCAGGGGTGAACTGTTTGTGTGTTGATTGTCTTCCTCTGTGTTCTTGGTCTTGGATTGACCCTTTTTTTTTTTTTTTTTTTTTGACATAGGACAGACTGAATCTACCCCATTAAACATCTCAGTTAACCTCTGGAGGGAAGTTAGGAAAAAAGAAAACTTGTCAGTAGTAGTAAACAAGGACAAGTTAGTTTCTCTCTGTTTCTCTGAATGGCCCACCTTCAGAGTAGGGTGGTCATCCATAGGGACCTTCGACTTGTAGGTGATCAAAGCAATAGAGGAAAAAGTCTTTAGACCAAGATTCCTTGGGCACCCAGACCAAGTGCCCTAAATAGTCACCTGGAAGAATCTAGTGGAGGACCCACCCCTTCATGGTAAAAGCCTTTATTTCCACAAGACACGCCTTGCAGGTTCTGGCCGTCAGGAAACAGGAAACATGGGAGGAGGAAGCTGGACCTGAGAAGAAGTCAATCCTCCAAGACCCTTCAACAGCAGACCTGTTGCTCCAAGACCCTCCTCCTCCATACCTACCTACCCTTGCCCCCATGGCCCTGCCAGTGCCAGGTCTGGCCCTGGGATCCTCAGCCCATATGGGACTGAGGCTGTTGTGCCCCCTTTACCAGAGGGAGGAGTGGGAGGAGACCTCTACCTTCCCAATTCTGCTATGGGGACCTGAAGATTGAGTACCACCTCCCCTGATACCATGGTGACTCCCTCACTGAGGGCATATGGGCCTCTAGATAAGGGCAATCAGACTATGCAATATTGGCCCTTCTCTTCAGCTGACTTGTGAAATTGGAAGGCCCAACATCCCCCCTTCTGATAACCCCAAGGGGCTGATTGATCTCTTTGAGATTGTTTTATTTACTCATCAGCCCACCTGGGATGATATCCAACAACTCATGAGAGTATTCTTCATAACTGAAGAGTGAGAAAGGATAATGCAGGAAACCAGAAAGAATATCCCCTCAGACATAGGGACACCATTAGTTGACCAGGCTGTCATCAACAAAGGATTTCCTCTGACTAGACCTGACTGGGACTTTAATATAGCAGAAGGTGAGGGGCACCTGAAGGTCTAATGCCAGGCTTCATTGGCAGGTCTCAAGGGGGCCACATGATGACCCACCAATTTGACCAAGGTACGTGAGGCTAAGCAGAAACCAGATGAGTCACCTGCAGCCTTTCTAGAGTGACTCATGGAGGCATTCAGTCAGCACACACCCTATGACCCCAGCAGTCAGGAGCACAAAGCTACTGTAACTATGGCTTTTATAGACCAGACCAACAGAGATATCAGCAAAAAGTTTCAGAGGCTAGAAAGACTTACAGAATAAGTTGTTGAGGGATTTAGTGTAGGTTGCTGAGAAAGTGTACCATAACAGGGAGACAGAAGAGGAGAAAGGAAGAAGATGAAAGGGAGAGAAAAAAAAGAAAGAAAAGCAACAGGAAAAGAATTTACAGAGAATCTTGGCCACAGTAGTTAGGGAAAACAGAGAAGAGAGACTCCAACCAAAGAGAGACTCCAACCAAAGAGAGACTCCAACCAAAGAAAATCCCTTGAAAAGGACCAGTGTGCATATTGCAAGGAGAGGAGTCACTGGCCCCAAGCGTGCCCTAACAAATGGAAGCCAGGAGGTGGGAAATCCCAGGCCTTGGGAAAAGCACCCTCAAAAAGGTGAAGGTGTTAGCCCTGGGTGAAGACAGTGATTAGGGAAGATGGTGTTCCGACCCCCTCCCTGAACCCAGGATAACTCAGAGTGGAGGGGAAACCCACTTAATTCTTGGTGGACACAGGCTCAACACTCAGTCCTCTTCCAAGCCAGTGGCCCCATTTCCAAGAAAAAATCTTGGGTTCAAGGGGCCACTGGCAGCAAAATGTATTCATGGACTACTCGAAGAGCAGTGGACCTAGGGACAGGTCAGGTATTCTATTCATTTATGGTCATCCTGACTGTCCTTACCCTCTGTTGGGGCTACAAGACTTACTCTACAAGATGGGGGCCCAGATACACTTCCTGCCTGATGGGCCACAACTAACTGCCTGAAAAGAGAGCCCATGGGTGGAGGAAAAACCTCTCCAACCAACCCCTGCTAGGAGCGGAGGATACCTGGTTTACAGACCAGAGAAGTTTTCTCCATGAAGGTCAGAGATGAGCAGGTGCTGCCATGGTGTGTCATCTGGGCTGAACCTATCCCTTGCATCCCTGGCACTTCGGTGCAGAAAGCAGAGGTAATTGTCCTCACCAAAGCCTTGGAACTTGGGACCAGCAAGAAAATTAACATATACATGGATAGCAGGTATGTCTTTGCCACAGCCCAAAGGGCTATATACCAACAGAGAGGACTGCTCACATCAGAGGGAAAAGAAATAAAAAACAAGCAGGAAATCTTGGATCTCTTGGCTGCCCTGATGAAGCTGGCAACTGTGAGTATTATTAATTGCCCAGGACATCAGAAGAGAAGAGACTCAGTGACCCAGGGCAATAACCAGGCAGATCAAGTAGTTTGAGAAGTGGCTATACAGGAGCCTATCCTGGTTATTATGGGCCTGCAAGAGATACCTGATGGAAAATGGAACTGGACTAAGGGATGGCCTCACTTAAAATATACTGAAGAAGAAAGTACTCATATTGCTAGCTCCCTACCAACTATTACCTAGAGAAGGAAGAGCAATGGCACATATAAGAAGGAAAAACTATACTCCCCAGAAAGCAAGCAAAAGACTTACTAGGCCAAATGCACAGATGGACTCATTTAGGGGACAAAAAACTTGTCTAAGCAGTTAAGTGATCTAAAGTATATATAATGGACCTCAGGTCTAGGGCCAGAGAGATAGTAGAACAGTGTAAGTAAGGAGTGTCAGTAAGTGAATGCTTATGTGGCCAAGAGTAAACAAGGCAAAAGACCTAGGGGAGAACGGCCAGGAAAATATGGTTACAAATACCTTCTAGAGTTTGTGGATGCTTTCTCTGGATGAGTTGAGGCTTTCCCTACCAAGCAGGAAACAGCTACCATGGTAGCCAAGATGATATTAGAGGAAATTTTCCTGATGTCCAGAGTGCCCAAGGTAATTGGATCAGACAACGGTCCTGCTTTTGTCTCTAAGATATCCCAGAGATTCCACACAAATACCAACTTGGAGATTGGGTATATGTTAGGAGGCATCGTGCTGAAAACTTGGAAGCCAAGTGGAAAGAGTCGTTCCTGGTGTTGCTGACTACCTGACCACTATTAAAGTGGATGGAGAAACTGCCTCCATTCACATAACTCCTGTCAGACCAGCAATCTGCACCTGAAAACAACTAGATAGCAGTCAGACACCAAGCAACCCCCTCAGGTTTAAGATCACCCACCCTTCTGCAAGGCCAGAAAAACCATGAGATGGCAATTGTGCATCTTTCTTCTGGCGCTGAGCCTCAGCACCCCTCACAACCCTACCAAAGTGACTCGGCAAGTACTCTCAGCCACTGGAGATATAGCTGGGTCCACTACAAAAGAACACCTGCCTTATACCTGGTGTCTGTACCTTGTCTTTGATCTCTGTAAATTAGTGGCAGGCCTTGACTCCTGGGATACCTCTATCCTAGAGACACAGAGGGAGGGATTACTCGAATGTGGGGGATGAGGGACTTGGGAATCTAAACCATGTCCCAGAAGCAGCCCTGGAGGGTGGGGCTTAGAGTGTGGACACCCAAAGTTGAGGACTGTCCTTTGAGAAACCCCCATATTTATGTGCCCCAGAGATGGGAGAAGCCAGCAGCAGGCCCATCAATGGGGGAGGAAGCCAACCACTTTTTCTGTGTTACCTGGATGTGTGAAACATTGGGAAGCACATATTGGAGATCATTCTGGGCGTAGTTAAGGATTGAATGGCCAAAGTGAGAGAAGGTCTAGCCGAGCAGAAGAGAGAAAGAGAACAAAGTCAGGGCAGGTTTGAGTCTTGGTTTAACTCCTCCCCTTGGTTAACTGTGGGACTGTGAAAGGCAGCCTGGTTTCTGGTTGAGCTAAGGTTTAAAACCCCAGCAAACCCAGTAGGGGCTCCCCAACAGGGAATAACCCTACAAGGGATGGTAGGTGTTTTGCCATGCTCCTGGGAACCAGGTTCCTGACATGAGGCCACAACTCTCCTCCATAGGTCTGTGACTGTCAGTCACATAACGGCAACGCCCAAGCCCCTCCACAGGTAGAGGTGTGGTCATGTAGCCTCAAGGCATACCCATTCTAATGAGGCATCTAGAGGCTTAGCCACTCCCCCTCCCTGCAAAGGCATTTCAATCTCACACCTCCCTGAGGTTGAAGGGGTATGGATTCACTCATTGCCACTCTCCACCATGTCAATAAATGCCCTAAAACCATGGACTGTCTCTCTTCATCTGGATCCACTATGGGGAAGAATGGAACAGGCCTTCATCTAAAGAGTCGAATCTAAGTCTCTCGCAGAAGGCCTTACCGTGCTCCCAACCGTGGCTGCTACAAGCCAAACCAAGTGAGCTAGCCAGCCACAAGCCACGAACACTGGTTCCTGGCAGGATCCAACTGTGCTCCTTCCCACCTTCCCTCTCTCGCCCCTGAACTAGAGCCAAGCTGTGGGCCCTCACATTGTTCTCAGCTCTTCCTTGGCATCCAGCAGTGCCTGAGATGCCCAAGTGCCTGAGAACCAGACTGAGCTGGCTTCTATGCTTTGGGGTGAGCTTGGTCAAACTTCCCGAGTCCCACCTCTCTGAGAGACTGGAGACTAGGGCAGATGCAGGGCACACTCACCACCCCACCCGCCAGTTAATCCAACAGTTAACCACCCTCAAATCCACCTTGTTAGGATCCCTAATTGTTCTGCCATTGTTGACCTTTGGACCCTGCATATTGAACAAGCTTATAGCCTTCATAGAAAAGAGAATAAGAGCAGTACAGGTGATCATCCTGTGCCAACAATATGAGACCCTGAGGACAGGACCTGAAAAATATGAGTTAGTCACTCAAGACTCCAGAATTGGAGCTTGTACAAGAAAAAGGGGGGGGGGGGTGAGGGACCCTAAGGGCTTTTTCCAGTCCCACACCCTCCTTACAGCTTCTCCCTCTGTCTGGGGTCAAGGCTAGGCCAAGTTCCATTCTCCACCCACAGGAACATTCTTGAGTAAAAATTCTCAGAATTTACTGACTGATAGTTACCTGACCCTCTGGAAAGTCCCAGGTAGAGTTCACATGCGTGCCATGTGTGTTAGCCAATAGATTTAAAGGTCAATATGCTTAGCCTATAAATTTGAATTGTAACCTTGCTGATGTAACCTGTGCCCCTAAAAAGTATAAAAACTGCTTGTAATAGCCATTTGGGGTTGCCTTTTCACCACTCACCTCGGGGGACTGATTGAGGGTTTACCCCAACTTGCTGGAAAATAAACCTCTTGCTTATTTGCATTAAAAGAAAAAACATTTAAAAGAAGAATGAAAACAAGAGAGTCTGTTAGGGGAATTGCAGGTTTTATAAGGTAGTCAGAGTTAAGTATCAGGAAGGTTAGAAGCTCAAATTTTGGTGAACAAAGTTGGATGCCTTGTGGATATTTGAGGTTGGGGATGAGAAGGCAGGTCAAAGGTCAGAAGCAGGAACAAGCCTTGAATGGAACAGGATGCAGACTGGTGCCTGTAGCAAGGCAGTGAAGAGAAAGATTGGAGCTCAAATTCAAGTCTCATTACGGCCTTGATCAATCAGCACTTTCAGTGGAAGGGGTCCATGCCAGGCTCTGGACAGACCACAGCAAGATCTGGAGCAGATTATATAGTTATATTCCAGCTTATGAAAGCCATTGAAACAAGAATGCCATTAATTTAATGGCTATTGGGGTAAGGAAGGTTAGAGCTGGTAGTAATCCTCAGCGGGTGCCTGTCTGCCTGTCAAAGAGGTAAAAAGTGATTAAATCCTCAGTTTATTTTGTGAGTGAAAGAACAATAATACTTACAAATTGGATAGGGATTGTGAGAAAAAAATCAGACTCAAGAAGAATGAACCTTCATGAAATTCAGTTTTCAGTGTAGCAACATGTGTCTTCGTGTTATTTCAGTATTTTGACAAATAAGGATACACACGTAAACAGTCAAGACACTGCAGAAGAAAGAGTAAAAAGGATGCCAGAGTCAGAAAACAGGAAGATGAATACAGAATGCTGTCTTCAGGGCATGACATAGTCATTGTACATCTGATCTCACAGCAGCTATAGCTGGCTGCACTGGACCAGCAGAAGACTGGGCCTGTCAAAAGTCAATCAGGGATCTGGAGGAGCTCTTTAATTATAGGAGAGGAAAAGTCAATCCCTTTAATTTTGTATAAACAGAGAGTCTACCAGGCTTACATGTATAGTTCTAATTTCATGGTCACACAGTTGGTCCTGGTTCAAATCAGTGGGTCATAAAACAGAACAAAAGTCCTGGGTATTGGAATGATACCTCTCTTGGGGGAATAACAGCTGTGAAAGAGAGAGGCCAGAGGGTGGAGGGGAGATTAAAGAGAATGCACTGTATACATGGCAAAAGGGCCAAGGAAACAATTTAATCAACAACAGCAACAACAACAATAACACCACCACCAATAATAATGATAATAATGATGATAATATCACACGGCTTTCTTTATAGATGCCTTGCTATTTTAAAAATTTCAATCACATTTTGACATTTTAAAACAGACGGTGAGATACTCTGGTTTCTTTTCAGATCATATCAGTCTTTAGGCTTTTAAAATAGGCAGAGAACTTCAATTACCTGGAACCCCACCAGTCACACTAAATTTTGCATTTGGCTTTTACAATAAGAGACAAGCAGAAAATTAACTCAGAGCAGAGATGTAGTTATCGTAAAGAAGTTTGAGGAGAACCTAAGTGGCTTTTATGCTTAAGAAAGGCAGTGACGGCAGAGCAGTGGTGGCGCACGCCTTTAATCCCAGCACTCGGGAGGCAGAGGCAGGTGGATTTCTGAGTTCGAGGCCAGCCTGGTCTACAGAGTGAGTTCCAGAACAGCCAGGGCTACACAGAGAAACCTTGTCTCGAAAAACCAAAAAAAACAAAAAAATAAAATAAAAAGAAAGGCAATGACAGTAACTGTCATCTACAGAATGATTGCAAATATAGGCCTCTTCACAAAGCCAGATTTAGGAGGTCAGCCCCTAGAAGAGATTCATATTCAGAAATTTAATAAAACTGAACATTCGGCAACTCAGACATTGTAGTGATTGAGGGCTTTTGATTACTGAGGGCAGTTTTGACTCAACTTACTATCAGGAATTCATAAAAGGTAGTGAAGCTTAGCATGACTTTTAAAAATATTCTAATTGTTACAAATATTAAAATAAAACCATCTTCACTTACTTGAAAGGGATAGTAATGGCTTGATAATTAGTTACTTTTTAATGATAAATCCTTTTTTTCTTCTTTTACATACCAAGAACAGTGCTAGTTATTTGAGGATTCACTTTTAGCCTTTGTTAAGTACAATTTTTGAAGATGACAAACACTTGGGTGTCAATATAATCAATGACCTCTTCTTGGAATTAAAAAAATTACAGATTTATTTTTATCTTTTAGTATGTGCGTGCGTGTTTCTCTGTGTAGGGATGTGAGCAAGTAAGTGCAGGTGCCTCTGAGGGCCAGAAGAGGGCAGCAGAACCTTTGGAGCTGGAGTTACATGATGCTGTGAGCTGCCTGACGTGGAATTTGGGAGGTAAACGTGAATCCTTTGGAAGAACAGTATGTGGTTTTCAGCACTGAACCATGTCTCCAGCCTGTTGGAATTAAAATTAATTTTATACATACAACAAACTCAAAGGTAACATAGATTGCATTGATTTGCTCCAAGGACAAGAGCTGACTATGAAAAGTCTTGATCTGACAAATGTATAAGATTTAATGGGAGACACTATCTTCACCATCATTTCTCCTGATGTGACATTGCTTCATGCTACTGTGTATGATGGGCAAGCCACCAGTGAGCCATTTATCTTATTAAAGGGACAATGGAAATGCTGCCAGCCTCAGAGCCTGGGCTAGGCTTGTCCCTAGACAGCCCTCTATTTCTGCTGGAACTCGGAACCACACTTCATTATATGATAGATATTATATGATAGAACACACACATTGATGATTATGGTCATGAGAAACGGAAACATCCCATCAGTGTTATATAGCATTTTTGTTTTACATTATAACATCTACAAGATGCTGTAGCAGTCCTGCCAACGGCAAAGAACAGCCCTTCAACAGCTCTTTTTTCTTTCTGTTTTTACTGTGTAAACTTTGTAAACCTTCAAGGTAGGAAAATGGTCAGCTTCCTCCTCCAGGTCCCTTCCCCTGAGGAGCTCAGCAGCCAGGCCCCTCCCCCAGACCTCCCTAACTGTCATGTCTGCATTTCTAACCTCTGCAACTGTCACAAAGGTCATAGTCGGGCAGTGGTGGCACACGCCTTTAATCCCAGCACTTGGGAGGCAGAGGCAGGTGGATTTCTGAGTTCGAGGCCAGCCTGGTCTACAGAGTGAGTTCCAGGACAGCCAGAGATACACAGAGAAACCCTGTCTTGAAAAAACCAAAAAAACAGACAAACAAACAAACAAAAAAACCAAGGTCATCCCCAGCCCCTCAATAAGACCCTCCCCAGATTATGCTAATTTTTAGGTGAAAAGTCTGAACAGGAAAACCTACCACTCTCCGAGCTTCCCCAAGCTCAGGACTTGAAATCCCATCAATCATCACCCAGGAAAGCCCTCTGTCCCCCCAAAGATCTTATTTATAAAGGCTGTGTCTGCTCAGTTCCATGCTGTCCACTCCCAGTAGCAGAGGCAGCCACCCCTGGATTTGGCTATACCAGGGACCCTCCCAATAATTTTCTTATGAGATTTTGCTGTCTGGTATGATGCCAAGGGCCATGCAGGAGGAATGACAAATGACTTTAAAACTCATGGAATGTGGTGCCAGTTAGCACAGCCTTTCCTGGTATGTCTTGGTTGAGGCACAGCCCAGAGGACTGTGTTCTGAGGACTTCATGCTGTTATGGAGTTCTCTGCTTCCTGCCCTCCAGTTCTCCCTTAATCGAAGAATTGTGTGAAAACTCTAAGGGAGCTTCCAGCCATTCATTTAGCAGTGTCTCTGTCACTCACTGTAATAATGCTTGATCTCTTTCAGGCATTGCTGCTGGAGCAGATTTATGATTTATGATTCAGTCACCACCCTAGGAAAGAACTTACACAGAGGTGTAGGTAGTCAGCTGTGCCCTTCCCCCAGCCTTGAGCAGGCTAAATAGACCTTAAATGTTTTCCACAGTTGGACTCAGGTGGAGTCTTCTGCCTTGCCACTTGTACCTGCAATTTCCCACAGGAGTAGACTGCCTGCTGAGATTGCTTTGCAACTCAATCCAGCTAAAACAAAGGATGGGGTCTGTGAGCTTTCCCTATATAACAGCAGTGCTGAATATTAAACTTTGAGACTTGATCAGAAACTTTGTCTTGGCTTCATCCTTCTCTTGCACCCTGTTCTTTTCAGTTCCAGTCCCCCTTTTCAGGTAACCCAGTTCATCCATGACTGCTGGATGGCTGCAGTCAGCAATGAAAGCATTTGGAAAAATAAACTTGTTAGTGAAGCTAGCTTGAGATGTTTTTGTTGCTGGCTCTGATATAGAAAATCTTAGGAATCAGTTTGGAGTGCAGAAAACTACACTCTTATTAGTTAAGCAAGGGATGTTTTATGGTCAGGGAACAAGAACAGTGGCAGCACTGGCTGGTTTGACTCTCACTGAGGCTGGACTGGTGAGGATTCTTATACTCATTTTTGCCCTCAGCTTCCTGATATGATTTAACAAGAATTGCTAATGAGTAGATATGCATTCTGAGGATTTAAGGAAAATATGACTGATTTTTATATAAAAGTTTAGATTTGTGATTTTAAGAGTCTTATAGGATTACCTTTAAAGATAAATGATAAAATAATTAATCATTTCTTTGTAACTGCAAATTACTGCCATCCAGTAAGAGAAACTGGCTGAGAAAACTACCTTGCTTGCTACTCTTTGTTAATCTATAACACATTGCTTAGTTATGAATGTATGTGGGTTCTTGGAAATTGTTTTCTTTATCTGTACTACATAATGTTATTTCTTTTAAGGTTATTGGTATACTTTAATGGTAAAGATATAATGTTTTTTCATAATCATTCACTAGAAGTCAGAGGCCAAATTTTTGGGGTTTAGACTCCATCTTAGAAAACCTGACCTAAGTTTAAACTCAAGTAAACTAACAGACCAGTACCTAGCTGCAGTTTCCAGGTTACCCCCAAACAAAACCTGAGGCTAGCTCCAGTTTCCAGGCTACCCCTCAACAAGACCTCCTTCTCCACGATACTCCCCCAACAAATTCAGCTTCTAGCACAAGTTTCCAGATTATTCCCCAGCATATCTGGACTTCCAGGTTCCCATCACTTCACTTCTTAACAACCACCAATCAGGAGGAAAATAAAAGTTAAGTTTATGGTCTGGCTCCCAGCAACAGGCAATTATGCTAAAGGCCACAGTAGCACCCCAATTAGATGCTTGCCAGGCTAGAAACACTCACCCCTCACTTGCCATTTTCTATAAAACCTTGTACTGATGCTTGTTTGAGGCTTTTCTTCACCAGAACTGTCCTGTGGGTCAACTGTGAGCAACGTCCCAAGCTCAAGTTTGGGAAGAAAGACCCTGGTGTGATTGCATCATATTGTCTCCTGGTTGGTCTTTTGGGGTTCACAAATGCTTCATGGTATTACAGAAGAAAAATAGAATAGAATCACATTGTAATTTTATACTGCTTGAAAGATTTTGATGGAATATATGAGCAATGGAAGAAAAAATAGAGTGTGGTGTTGGAACATTGTCCCTTCCACCCATCGACTATGTGTATATATGCATGTGTGTATGTATATGTGTAAATACTGTGTGGCGTGGGTGTTTGTTGGAGCCTGCTCCATCCTCCAACTATGTGTGCATATGTATATATACATATACATGTGTGAAATGCTTGTATCCTGCTTATTGGGGCTTTGCTCCAGTCATCATTGTGTGACTATGAATGTGTCTGTCTGTCTGTCTGCCTATAAGTATGTATGTATGTATGTGTGCATGCATATATTTGTATGTATGAGGATAGCGGAGTCTGCCTTTGCTGTATCCATTCAGTGTGTATGTGTGTGTATGAATAATTTTCTCTTTCCTTTTCTTTCTCACTGGCCCCCAAGGAGTTAAAATTGTTCAGTTTTTCACTGGCCACAGGGAGTGTCAACCCCAGTACATTAAGCTTTGTCCCTTCAGAGAAAAGTCTGCTGAGTATTTTCTCTAATTGCTAGCTGCCAGAGGCAGCAGCCCCTGTCAGTATCTGGACAGATCCCTGTCAGCTGCTCTCAGCACTGACCCCCACTGGGTGCCTGCCTTGGTTGACCCTATGGTGTCAAAGCTGTTTTTTTGGCAGTGTGACTTTCTCATCGAAGAAGCCAAACAGTAATGGGGAGAAGGAAAGAAGCAATGAAGTGGAGCAGGGCTGAGGCTCTTAAGCTCCTCAGCTCAGCTGTGGATATCCATCCCTGGAAGCTGCAACTCCCCTGCTGAGGAGGCTTCTTCTTAGAGCTATGTCTCCAGATGCCCTTCTGGGATCCTTCCCCTATCAGAGCTGTGTGGTTACTGGGTTTCTAAGTCCAGGACACCTTCCCATCCAAGCAGGAAGGCCAACAGTAAGAATAATAAATTGATTTGATTCATTCACTTATCAATTAATTTAATATTTCATAAACATCTAATGTATATTTAATATATGTTGCACAGAGTTCCTATCTTCAGAGAAACCAGATGCTATTGTTGCGTCTACCTGTGTAATGTTGTCACCTCCCTCCATTTTAGGTATGATATGTCTGTGTTACTAGCCATCTATCTGTGTGATGTTGGCTCCCCCCTCCGGTTCAAGCCTGATCTCCCTGTGCTTCTGGACATCTTTTTGTCTTTGACCTTTACATATCTCCCAGACCTAAGCATTAAAGATGTTTCCTCTAACCTCTACCCCAACAACTAATTCATAATCATCTCTTGAGTTTCAGTCTGACTTCCCATTTCTGGTTGTGAGCTCATGGACCACTGAGCTTCATCCCATTTGTTACCACTTCTTCAACATTTGCTTTGCCCATTTCTCTCTGATCGGAGTGTTCTCACTGTTTTCTGACTTATATCACTGTTCTCTTTCAGAATATGTGTGGAGTTTGTGATATGAGAATGTAGGTAAGTTGTAGAAATCCCTTTTGAGCATGTCCAGTTATGGAGGGCTATGAGAGATAGTCTCCAGAGCTGATTAGAGGGAGTCTGAAGCCATTTGGAGCTCAGCACAAACACATGCCATTGATCTAAGCTGCCTCTTTGGTGTGAAGAGGAAAACTGGGCCAGTTGTGAGGCTTTAACTCTGTGGATCTGTGCCTGCCCTGTGCATTACTCTCAGCTCACCAAGGTCAGGACAGATCTCACTCTATCTTTGGCTCCTCCATCTTTTTTGCTCTTTCATGCTCTTCTGCCATGTGGTTGTTGAGTTCAGTCTCAGTTGGGACAAGAGCAGATGTATCATCTCTCTGCTGCTCTGGTCTAACTTTCCTGAGACAAACTGATTTTCTTTTTCTTTTCAGTTTATGTAAATAGCCCCCACACAGTTATCTCATTCTCTGTGTTGCTCCTTTCATTAAGAGAAGCATAACTTGCTGCAAATTATGAAAGTAAGATCAGAAGAGGCTCCTTCATATTTCTCTTCTGCAATGTTGTTGGTTAGGTATGGTTATATGACCCCTCCTTACAAATGGAAGATGCTTATGATATTACTTGATATAACTTATGGAAATTAAAGAAAATACTGTATGCATAGATCAATGTCTGTCATACATGAATGTGATATCTAAAAACATAAGAAATATAATGGACTGTAAGGATTTTGGGAATACAGACATTTTTCTTTCTTGTTTAGCTCTTGCACCCTAAAGAATGCCTACTGTTTACCAGAAAATTTATGGGTCCACTGTGGTGGTCAGCACCCTCTTGGGATTGTTGTTATCAATATTACAAGAATTTAAGAAGAGACTCAAATGGAATGTGATAATATTTTTATTAGAGTTTAATGACATGAGTCTCTAATTGGGGGATTCTGGAATAGGGAAATATAAATAAAAGGTTATGCAGCCTGGTGCTGTGCGTGTTTATGTGGCTGGGTCCTCTTCGAGGCTGATGTCTGCATGGTCAGACCAGACTTTCCACAAACATGCAAGTCTTGCAAAATTAGAATCTACTTAATATGTACAAATCTATTCTTAATATTCATTATGATGCTCTATCAGAGTGATACTTATATATGATCAAAACATAGTTGTTTCTTTTAATTAAAAATAATTTATTTCAAGAATTGCTTTTAAAATCTCTCCCTGCATCTTTTTTCCTTCAAAATTTTAAAAGTTTTTTGAAGTTTTTCCTGAGTTTATTTCCTAATTATGAAAAACAGAAATATCTGTGAAAAATATAAAAAAAACCTCTCAGTCAATTCTTTTTTATATTAGCCTATACTCATCCAAATTAATTAGTATACTTCATATACTAATTAAGCCTCCTAACTGAATTGATTTTTGGATACCTTTCAGTTTTTCTAAATGAGTTTTAAAAAATGACAGTCTTTAACTAAACAAAATCCATTATAGAGAGCCTAATTTTCATTCCGGAGCTCAAGTGTATGTTAAAATGTCAGGTAAATAAATGAAATAACTTGACCACTATAAGCCATGCAAAATATTTTCTCATTAATCTTTTAAAAATTGCTAATAGTTTTATACCATGTCATGCATTGGTCAGTTTTTCCACTTATAGTTTCTCAGTCTTTTAAAATCATTATATACTCTCTAGGAAAGTACTCTTTCACAATTCTGGAGGAAGTAGGGTGATTTATCAGTTATCCAGAGTCACTACATCATTTCTATGTTCTTGAAGCTGTGAAATATTTCTAACCACCACCAAGTCTAATGAAAAATATTGTCATCTTTAGTGTTGAAATTACTTGTGTTCAACTCTTGTTCAACTCCTCTGAAGAGCAACTTTAGTTTATTCCCTTGGCATGGCAGATCTCTATCTTATGCTCTCAGCATGGCAAATCACGCCTCAGGTTTTCAACATGTTGTATTTAAGGAAACCTGAACTAGATGTTTGCCTAAAGCAAAGAGGAATGGGAAATTGACCTGCTTACATAAAGCAGTGATGCATGATTTTGAGTTACCTAATAGTTTAGGTTTTATAACCCTTTCCTTACTCTTCCAACCTAGATAATTAAGTATGCTTACTTAAAGTCCTTAATAGAACTTAACACTTATCTCCCACAGTTTCTCAGTTATATCCATTAGAAACTAAATTAGGCACATTTATCTTGTGTTTTGGTGGATTGCTGTGAAGAGACACCATGACCATGGCAACTCTTATAAAGGACAACATTTAATTGGGGCTGGCTTTACAGTTTTAGAGGTTTGGTTCATTATTGTCATGAAGGGGAGCATGGCACCATGCAGTCAGACATGTTGCTGGAGAAGGAGCTGAGAATCTACATCTTGATCCAAATGCAGCAGAAGGGGATGAAAAATACACATTGGGTGTAGCTTGAGCGTAGGAGACTTCAAAACCCACACCCACGTGACACACATCCTCCAACAAGGCCACACCTACACCAACAAGGCCACATCTCCTAATAGTTTCACTCTCCATGGGCCAAGCATTCAAACATGAGTCTGGCAGGGGTGGGGGGCGGCATGCCTATTCAAACCACCACATCTTGGATTTGTCTTCAAGTAGAAGTTTTTTTTGTTATTTGCTTTTTTTGGTCATTAATTTACAGGAAGGAAGTAGGACTGAAAAATAAAGGCCAAATGAATATTGTTCTTTGGACTTTAAAATACAAACATCATTTATCTGTTCTTCATGTACTCTGTGTATATTTGTGTCTGTGCATGTGTATTTGTGTGTGTGTGTGTGTGTGTGTGTATGTGTGTCTATGTATTATGTGTGCTATGTATATGCATGCTGCATGCACATACATGTGCCAGTGTATGTCTCGTGTATAAACATGGGACTGCTAGAGAAAGTCCTTAAGTGTCTTCCTTCATCACTCTCTATTATTGCCTTGATACAAAGTTTTTCCCTGACCTGGAAGCTTGCTGTTTTGGCTAAGTTGCCTGGACAGCAAACTCTTGAGATCTACCTATCTCTGTTCCACAGTGCTGTGGTTATAGGCAGCCATATGTGGCATTTGACATGGGTGCTGGGGATTCTAACTTAAATCCTTTTTTTTTTTTTTTTTTGGTTTTTTGAGACAGGTTTCTCTGTGTAGCCCTGGCTGTCCTGGAACTCACTCTGTAGACCAGGTTGGCCTCGAACTCAGAAATCCGCCTGCCTCTGCCTCCCAAGTGCTGGGATTAAAGGCGTGCGCCACCACTGCCCAGCCTTAAATTCTTTTGTTTGCACAATGAGGCTTTTATTCATGAAACCATCTTCTAAGCATTTATCTGTTCTTATAAAACAAATTCCAAGGGACAAAACAGAATTAGCCACTGATAGCCTTTCAACGAGTCACTGTCTTCTATGGAATTATGAATGTTTGCTACTTATGTTATTGTGAAGCTATCTCTTGCATCCCAGCATCTTAGCTCAGGTTCCCAAGTTAGATTCTGGGAAAAGGGTTCTATCCAAGTGATGCTTTATAGTAAGATCAAAGAGAAATTCGAAAAGACAAGGTAATGCTGGGATGGAAAGAGGAAGAAGCTAAAGAAGAGTGACATCTTAGGAAAAAGCGTGGTAGTGGCTTTAGCCTTATCCGTTGGTAGAATGAAGGGTGTGTAGGGCATCTAAGAGTCATCAAAGTCCACAGAAAGCGAATTAGACAGGCCTAGGCAAACACTGATTCCTAAAGCGTCCGAGTCTGCCTGAGATTGCCCTCCTTCTCTGGTACTACCCACTGGCCTTTCTATGCACAGAAATGGTTCAGTAGAGATCTGACAGGATACACTGCACCATTATACTGATCTTGTCTGCTTTAGAATAGCACAACCTGGACTGGACAAACTCACTAATCAGTTCAAGAGTAGACAATTTCCATTGGACTTCACTTGCTAGTAAAACAGGCCTATATTTGGGGTGGGCTTTTTTCTCTGACCCCCCACCGTGAGGCACATCTGTTCTGACAACAAACTTCTGTTATATAGCAGTAACTTCACTTTTTTCTTTCGGGCAATTATACTCCAGTCTGATGGACGTGAGTAATTTCTCCCTGAGGTTAGACTCCTGGCCACTGATCCCAACTGCAGTTTCATAACCTGAGCTACAGGTTCTTAGTGGCATTTTACACTCTCTTCCATGGATGAACAGAGAGCAGAATTCATATAAGGAAGTCAGAACTGGTTCAGAGAAGCTCCTTCCTGGTTATTGGTATCTTGAGAGGTGTTGAGGACTTATGTTTGAACCAACTTTTAAATATCTAAACTACCACCTTTGTCCAGGATGACACTTGATCTGCTTTGAGATAGTGTTTTCTTCCCTCTGAATTATCAGAACAAAGGCATTGCTTGTCAGGATGTTATGGGATTTATAAATATAAAACAGCACAGTTGTGAGACTTTCTGATTCATGCCTTGGTGCCAAATTCTGAGGATGTACCTGCTTTATAGGTCAGCATCAGTATAAACCAATCCACAATGGGCTGAGCACACAGTGCTCTTACAAAGGTTTGGGATGCACAACCGTAACTAGAAGCCTTTCTCTGTCACAATACTGCACAATTTTGGTATGTAAACAGAAAATTAGCAAGTGTCCTACACTGGGTATTTGGAGAGCTGTCACTGTCCAAATTAATAGGTAGTGAGTTTACTTCTTGACGTTTGCTCATCTAGAAGGCATAGATGATAGACAGTAAGTCTTTAAACTAATTTCCTTTTCATGTTTTGTCTCTGCTACTAGAAACTTAAAACAATGTATAGATTTTGAAAGTTTCATACATGCGTATAATGAATTATAGTCATTTTCAACCCCAATTCCCCTTTCTTACCCCTCTTTTCTCTCCCACTGACACCTTTCTCCTCTAGAATAAATCCCCCTTAGACTTTTAATTGACACATGACACATGTGTTAATCACGTTTCTTGCATAACCATAAGTTAGAGTTTATTTATTGGAGTACAGGCAACTTATCAGTGGATATACACCTGAAGAAAATTAGCCCATTTCAGAAGCCATTAACTGTTAATCTTCCCTTAATGATGGATGGATCCTTATAAACTCTTCCTTTTCCCCCATGACATACTGATAGGTCTTCCACAGGTACCCAGAGCTGCACTGAGTTCATGTGGACCATATCATGTCCAGAGGAGATTTTTTAATAGAACTTCTCTCCATCTTCCAGCTCTTTTCACCATTCTTTTCACCCACTCTTGCACGATGTTCCATGAGCTATGGGGTGGGTAGTATAGATAGCTCATTTAGAGGCAGTACTTTGCCCTTCATTATTCTCAGTACTTCAACCAGACAAGATATGAGTGTCTAGTCAATGCAACGCTCCTCTGAGGAAGGCTGAGAACAACACTGATCTGTGTATATAAACACAAATATTGAGAAGGAAGTTCGACCACATTCACTTTAAACAAAACAATAACTACTAGAGAATTTTTAAAATAGAATCCCAGTGGTATGTTTTAGCTAAAACTGAAAAACGCTCCTTGGATGTAGTGACTACAATATCTGGAGTTTTGTATTTCTGATAGAAGCCTGATGCCCATGGCTGCTCTCTGCTATGTGTATGGATTTCATTCTCACACTGCAGCACTCCGTCTCTTTTCTCTTAAGAAACCATATCATATGTTGGCAAACAGACCATGTTAGATTCTATCCCCTTTTCTAGAAAGGAAATCTGTTTCTTTAGACAGCATCCATCTCTGATTGAATGTTAGTTCAATTAATATGATGACCTTTTCAAGAAAAAATTTATACATAGGATACAAAGCTCTAGTTTTAATAATTACAGTTTACTGCCCCCCTCCAATTATAGAAGGGGACATGGATTTGACACTGGGATGCAGAGAGGCACATGAAAACTTGTGGATAATGAAGGAGGAGTAGATATAATGAAAATGCTTTGTACTTCTGTACTAAATTCTCAAAACAATATTAAGAAAAAAGGAAATAGTAAAAAGAGAATTTTCTCTCTTTCTCCTTTGAAGAAGAGTGCTGGGAAGGGATACCCTTAATCTAATCCTGTTATTAAGACCCGAGAATTTCCTTTTTCACTGTAAGTATTTCTTTATTCAAGTTGGATTGATCTTAGCCATTCTGAGAGATGTAAGATGGACTTTCAGATGATAAATCTGGGCCTTATGCATGCCAGGCAAGCACAAGACTTCTGAGCTGTATCTCAAGCCCCACTGTTGGATTCAATTTGCTAAACATTTTCTTGAGGACATTTACATCTATTTGCATGATCTATAGTTTTTCCTTTTAATAGTGTTCTTAGATGTTTTTAATTACAGTAGTGGGCAGTTCATATTATGAATAAAGAAGTATTTATTTTTAAATTCTTGAAAGAACTTATGATGAATTGGAGTCATTTCTTTTTTAAATGTTCTAAATAATTCACCAGTGAAGCTAGCTGGGTCTAATGCTTTCTTTCTTTCTTTCTTTCTTTCTTTCTTTCTTTCTTTCTTTCTTTCTTTCTTTCTTTCTTTCCTTCTTTGAAAAGTTGCCAATTATTAATTTTATTTCTTTAGTAAATGCTGACTAGGTATGTATCAAATAATTGTGAGTTTCTATTGATTGTTTGTTCAAAAGTCAATGTATTCTCATATTTCTGGTCACTGAGCTCTTCATAATATTTCATTATTGTTTGAAAATCTGTGAGATTAATGGTGATACCTTTTATTTCCAAATTAACAATTTGCACTTTGTTCTCTTTATACTTCTCAGTTTTCTTGACTAATAGTATCAATTTCACTGATTTTTTTTTTAAAATCAAGTGGTTTTGTCGTTTATTATTCTCTATTTCTTCCTCATAGTCAGATGTGTTTATTCTTGCTACCTCTTATGCATATCTTCTGTCTTCTCTGTGTCTATGTTGTGTCCTTTCTCTTCCTTCCTAAAGTCGTGACTCAGATGCTCTTTTAAAAATACCTTCCCTCTTTTCCAAGATACACATTCAAAATTACAGTTTATTGCTAGTCCTGCTTTTGCTGCATTTTAATAAATTGTATTTTAATTTTGGTATAGTTTAACTAGTTTTGAATCTCTCCTGGCACCAGAAAATCTATGTTATGTTATGTGTATTTCTGGTTTGCCTGTACATATGTATGTGCACCTTGTGGTATACAATGCTCTTGAGGCAGAAAAGAATATCAAATAGTCTAACTATATAATCTACACTTGACTTAAAATTCCAGTTTTCCTGTTTCAACCTCCTGAGAACTAGAGTAACATGAATGTTATTCTTCTATTCCCAACTAAAAAGTGGACTTTCTAAGGTAACTCTTTAAAAATAATTTAAAAACTATCTACTTGACACACACAAATACACCAACATGCATACATGTACAAGTACTTGCACATATAAACATATTCTATTTATTTTAGACAGAAGCATGAAGGTACAATGATGTAGGGAATATGGAGAGTAACCTCTGTGTTCATTAAATTAATACCCATACATTTAATTGACATGGTTAGAAGTCCATGAACCTTGTTTTCTCATTTCAAGCTAGACTAAGCTTCTTCAACTAAGAAACAATATTTCTCGTCTTCATGTGGTGTTCTGAAGCCTTGTTCCTAGGAACCCTGTATTTCAGAATCACATTTCTTCTCATTGTTGAAACTCAAACACAAATAAAGCAGTTCAGATTTCTATGGCTGAGTAAATTGACTCCCTGGCCTAGCACAGGCAGCCATTGGGCTAGGTTCAGCAATTCTCAGAGCAACAGCTGTATAGTTGCCTTACAGGTGCTGTGATCCTGAAGATTGTGTCAGTAGCAGTGACATCCAACTCTTACTGTTGTCCTTTCTACATTGCTCTTTTTATATAGTTTTGACTTTCCCAATTCGATTTATCAATTTGACACAGGATAGAGTCTTCTGAGAGAAAAGCTCAGTTACCCAGATCAGTAGCTTGTAGGCATTGTCTTCCCTGCTGATTGTGACAGGAGGGAGCCCTTTGTAGGTATTATCATCCCTAGGCAGGTGCTTCTGACCTGTGTAAGAAAGGTTGCTGTCTCACATGGGGTGGGTCTCAAGTCACCAGACAATGGTTGCCCAGTCCCTCAATCTCTGCTCCCTCTATTCCTGGGCATCTTGTAAGCAGGAAAAATTTGGGAGTTTGTGAGCGGGTTGTGAGCACTGGAAGTATTGCCTGGCTACAGAACATGGCCACTTCAGTCTCCATATAGTTAGCTGCTAAGGTCACCCCCTTGGATTCCCCGGAGCCTCCCCATGCCAGGTCTCAGGCTGATCCCAGAGATGTACCTGACCAATTTTGGTTCTCACTCCCAGCCCTCTCCTGCCTCCCTTCTGCCCACACCTGATCCCCACCCCCATTCCCCTTTTCACCCCATCTCCCATGAAGTTGCTTCCCTACATCCACCTCTGATATCTATTTTATTTCCCCTTCTGAATGAGATTTACACATTCTCTTTTGGGCCCTTCTTTTGTACTTAGTTTCTTTGGGTCTGTGGATAATAGTGTGGTTATCCTGTACTTTGGCTAATGTCTACTTATAAATGAATACATGCCATGCCTGCCTTTCTGGATCTGGGTTACCTCACTCTAGATGATATTTTCTAGTTCCATCCATTTGTCTCCAAAAGTCATGATGTCCTTGTTTTTAATGGCTGAATAGTATCCCACTGTGTACATATACCAAGTTTTCTTTATCCATTCTTCAGTTGAGGAATATCTAGGTTGTTTCTAGGTTCTGGCTATTATGAATAAAACTGCTATGTACATAGTTGAGCAAATGTCCTTGTGGTATAATAGGGTAACTTTTGGGTATATGCCCCAGAGTAATATCTGGGTCTTGGTGTAGAACTACTCCCAATTTTCTGAGAAACTGCCAAATTGATTTCCAAAGTGGTTGTGCAAATTTGTACTCCCACCAGCAATGGAGGAGTGTTCCCCTTGCTCCATATTCTTACCAGCATGAGCTGTCACTTGAGCTTTTAATCTTAGCTATTCTGAGACATACATCTCAGAATTTCAGATGGAATTTCAAAGTTGTTTTGATTTGCATTTCTCTAATGACTAAAGATGTTGAACTTTTTAATTTTTTAGGTGCTTCCCAGCCATTAGAGAGTTCTCTGTTGAGAATTATCTGTTTAGCTTTCTACCTCATTTTTAAATTGGGTTATTTGGTTTGTTGGTGACTAACTTTTTGAGTTCTTTATATATTTTGGATATTAATCCTCTTTTGGATATAGGTTTGATGAATATCTTTTTCCATTCTATAGGTGGTCATTTTGTCCTATTGATGGTGTCTAAGCTTGCAAGAAATCTTCAGCTTCATGAGGTTTCATTTATTAATTGTTAATATTAGTGCCTGAGCTATTGGTGTTCTGTTCAGGAATTTGTCTCCTGTGTCAATGGGTTCAAGGCTGTTCCCCACTTTTTCTTCTCAACCCCTTATGGTATTAATAATAATCTGCTATGTTCTCAGACAGAAACCTAGCATCCCTGTCTCCTGAGAGGCTTCATCCAGCACTGGATGGAAACATATGCAGAGTCCTACAGCCAAACATCATTTGGAGGTCAAGGAATCTTATGGAAGACGGAGGAATAGGATTGACCGAGTCATAGGGGTCAAAGACAACACAACATGACCTGTGGAGTCAACTAATCTGGGCCTACAAAGGCTCACAGAGACTGACTAACCAACCAAAGAGCATGCAGAGGCTGGATCTAGGCCCCCAGCACATTTGTAGCAGATGTGTAGCTTGGTCTCCATGTGGGAACTCTAACAATTGGAACAGGGACTGTCTCTGAGTCTGCCTGTCATTGGATCCCCTCTCCCTACCTAGACTGTCTGGTTAGGCCTCAGTGGGAAAGGGTGTACTTAATCCTGCTGGGACTAGATGTTCTAGGACTGGCTGGAAGCTAATTGGAGCTTCTCATCTGAGGAAAAGGAGAGGGGGTATTGGGCAGGGATTTGTAAGGGTGGAACTAGGAGGAGAGAAGATGGGGGGCTATAATTGGGTATAAAGTGAATAAATGACTAAATTAATGAAAAAAGAAAGAAAGAAAGCTTGCTAAGCATAAGCCTCTGAGTGAGCAGCAGGCAGTGTTCTTACATGGCTCCTTTCTTGACATCCCTTAATGATGAACTGTGATTCGTGTCTTCTGGCCAAAGTGTTAAATCACAGCAACAGAGATGAAAGTAGAGTACTATCTGAATCTTTGTACTGGGATGGTATACAATGTTTTCATGTAATTCTCATTGTGCTTCCCTGTTAGAATTTTTGGGGTCACTTACTGTATACTATCATATCATCTGCAAATAGCAATACTTTGACTTCTTTCTTTCCAATTTATGTCCCCTTGATTTCACTTAATTGTCTTACATGCTCTCAGAACTTCAAGTACTGTAGAGAATCAATGTGGAGAGAGTGAACAGCCTTGTCTTGTTTCTGATTTTAGTGGAATTGCACTGAGGTTCTCTCAATATAATTTAATGTTTTGTATAGGCTTGCTGTATATTGCCTTAATTATGTTTAGATAAGTCTCTTGTATCCCTGATCTCCTTAAGACTTTTATTGTGAAGGGTATTGAATTTTTTTAAAGGCTTTTTCAGAATCTAATGAGAAGATCAAGTGGGTTTTTTTCTTTTAGTTTGTTTATATGGTGGATTACATTAACAGATTTTCATATGTTGAACCATCCCTACATCTCTGGGATGAAGATCATGGTGGATGATTTCTTTATGTGTTCTTGGATTCAGTTTGCAAGTATTTTACTGATTATTTTTCTTTTTTGTGTTGATGAGAAAAATTGTTCTGTCATTCTCTTTCTTTACTGAGTCTTTGTTTGCTTTAGGTATCTGGGTGACTGTAGCCTCATAAAATGAATTTGCAATGATCCTTCTTTTTCTATTTTGTGGAATAATTTGAGGAGTATTTGTATTAACTTTTCTTTAAAAGTCTAGCAAAATTCTTTGCTAAAATTGTAGGCTTAGATTTTTCAAAACCTACTTTAATAAAGGTTCTTAAATACTTCGACCTCTTTTCTAGCCTACCACCCACCAGAGGCAGTGGAAAAGAAAGGTTAAAGGGACCTATTTGGAAGTAGTTCTTTGGGGCTACTTAGCAGGCTAGTTCAATAGAATCTCATGAATCAGCCATGGCAGTTTGATCCAGAAGAAACCATGAGGCTTTGACAATTGGTCTGAGTGGCAAGAAGTGGCAAGAAGCTGCAGAAGCATCAGGTGAAGTCCTTTGGCAAGTTGCTTCAACAAAGTCATGAAGTCATGACTAGTGAAGATCAGCAATGCAAATGCAAGGCAATCCAATGTCAAAGTGTAATCAGTGAAGACTAGCAAGGCAGAGCAAGGCGAACCAGTGCCAGAGCCTCTTCCAACTGTCTATGGGATCATATTTATATTCTTTCTAAACATCATGTATCTTCTCACATGTCTGCCCCTGAAAAACTTCTTCTCACCTGTGTCTGCTTCAGCACAACATCCTTTCACCTGTCTGTCCCAGGAAAACATATCATATGACAGAACTGAGTTTCCAAAGAAACTTCCATTTTATAAAACTATCTGGTCCTGTTTTTTGTTTGTTTGTTTTTGTTTTTGTTTTTTGTTATGAGATTTTTAATGACTATTTCCCCCCTCAGAGATTATTGGTCTATTGAAATTGTAAATCTTGATTTAACTTTGATAAGAAGCATCTATCAAGAAAGTTGCCTGTTTCTTTTAGATTTTCCAATTTTGTAGAGTATAGGTTTTTTGAAGTATGATTGATTTGATTTCCTGGTGTCTGTTATGTTCTTTTTTCTTTCTGATTTTGTTAATTTGGATATTCTTTCACTGTCTTTTAGTTAGTTTGGATAAAGGTTTGTTTATCTTGCTAACTTTTTCTAAGAATCAACTCTTTGTTTCATCAATTCTTTTTGTTTCTAATTCATTGATTTTAGCTCTGTGTTTGATTATTTTCTGCAGTCTATTCATCTTGGGTGTGTTTGCTTCTTTTTGTTCTAGAGTTTTTCAGGTGTACTGTTAAGTTGCTAGCATGAAATTTCTTTATGAAAGCACTCAGTGCTATGAACTTTCCTCTTAGCTAAGTTTTCGTTGTGTCCCATACATTTGAGTATGTTGTATATTAACATTCATTGAATTCTAGGAAGTCTTCTAATTTCTTTCTTTATTTCTGCCTTGTTTCAATAGTTCTTCAGTAAGGAGTTTTCAGTTTTCATGAATTTATAGACCCTCTGTTGTTTCTGTTGTTGATATCCAGCTTTAATCTGTGGTTGTCTGATAGGATACAAGGAGGTTATTTTGATTTTCTTTTATCTGTTGAGAATTGCTTTGTGAGCAAGTATGTGTGGTCAATTTTGGATAATATTTTGTGAGTTGCTGAAAAGGTGGTATATTCTTACTTGTTTGGATAAAATGTTCTGTAGATGTCTGTTAGGTCCATTTGGGTCATGAAGTGTGTTAGCTCCATAACTTCTCTGTTTAGTTTTTGGATGGCCTGTCCATTGGTGAGAGTTGGGTACTGAAATCTCCCATTATTAATGTGTAAAATTTGATGTGTGATTTGAGCTTCAGTAATGTTGCATTTACAAATGTGCTTGCCCTTGTTTTGGGGACATGGGTGTTAAGAATTGAAACATGGCCACAGGGCTCCATAGCCGATTAGCGCCGGGAGAGGGATGCCCTCCTGGGAGCTTGGAAAAGCCGGAAGTGGGCCCAAGACAAGCTCTACAGCTCACCAGGAACTGCCCCGAACCTGTGAGACACAGGAACTGAGGTAGGCGGGCATAGAAACCCCCTGGATCCCAACAGCGGCGGATGAGGCAGGAGACGTCTGTCTGGGCCAACAGGGTTCCATAGTCAAGAAGCGCCGGGAGAAAGTTACTCTCCCAGGAGCTTGGAAAAAACACCTCTCAGAGAGAGCTGGTCTTCAAGGAGTATTGATACAGAGGCCTGCAGGTGAGAAAAGCCATAGCCAGAAAGTAAGATCAGCTAACATCGGAGTTAACAAGATGGCAAAAGGCAAGGGCAAGAACCTAAGGAACAGAAACCAAGGCCACTTGGCATCATTAGAACCCAGCTCTCCCACCACAGCAAGCCCTGGAGTCCCCAGTACGCCAGAAAAGCAAGACTCAGATTTAAAATCATTTCTCATGATGATGATAGAAGACTTTAAGAAAGAAATGAATAACATCCTTAAAGAAACACAAGAGAACAGAGGTAAAGAACTACAAGCCCTTA